>JAODAL010074126.1:0-14487 GCA_025379985.1 Phyllomedusa bahiana
GAAAAACGAAATTTTTTTTGCCGGGTAAAATGGGCCCCCGGGAGTTAAACCCCCCACCCCTTTCTGGAAGTGAGGTGAGCAAAAAAAATTTGGGGTTTAAAACCCCTTGGGGTTTTTTGGGAAACCGGGGGCACGGGATCAGGGTGTTTTGGGCCCAAAAATGCAAAAATTCAGCCCGCCCCCGGGGGGCTATTCCCGGGAAAAACGAAATGTTTTTTTGCCCGGGTAAAATGGCCCCCGTGGGGTTAACCCCCCACCTTGCTGGGGGAAAAAAAATGAGGCTGAGCAAAAAAAAAATTTGGGGGGTTTAAACCTTGGTTTTTTTTGGGGAAAATGGGGGGCCCGGGGTCACTGGTTTTGGGCCCAAAAAAAAACAAAAAATTTTAAGCCCGCGGGTTGGGGATTCCGGGGGAAAAAAAAAGAAATGGGTTTTTTTGCCGGCTAAAAAGGCGCCCCCGGGGGTAAACCCCGACCTGCTGGAAGTGAGGCCCGAGCCAAAAAAAAAATTTTGGGGGGTTTTAAACCTTGGTTTCTTTGGGGGAAAATTTTACCCGGGGGCCGGGCGTTTTTTTCCCCCAAAAATTGGGGGCCCCCAAAAAAACTTAAGCCCGGGGGGTGGCCCATTCCGGCGAAAAAAGAAATTTTTTTGCCGGCTAAAATGGGCCCCGTTTTTTAACCCCGACCCTTTCTGGAAAATGAGGCTTTACAAAAAAAATTGGGGGGGTTAAAAGCCTTGGTTTTCCCTTTGGGGAAAAGGGGGCCCGCGGGTCCGGGTGGTTTTTTGGCCCCAAAAATGGGGAAAAATTTTTAACCCGCGGGGGCCGGGTTCCCCCGAAAAACCCAAAAGTTTTTTTGCCGGGTAAAAAGGCCCTGAGTTAAAAACCCCCGACCTTGCCCGGGAAGTGAGGCGGCAAAAAAAATTTTGGGGGGTTTTTAAACCTTGGGGTTTTTGGGAAACGGGTCCGGGAATTTAGGTTTGGGTTTTGGCCCCAAAAATGGCCCAAAAATTTTTAACCCGCCCGGGGCGATTCCGGCGAAAACCAAAAAAAGTTTTTTTTCCGGGGTAAAATGGGGCCGTGGGGTTTAAACCCCCGGGCCTTGCTGGAAAATGAGGTTAGCAAAAAAATTGGAGGTTTTAACCCTTGGGTTTTTTGGGGAAAAGGGTCACGGGGTCAGGCCCGGTTTTTGGGCCCAAAAATTTGGGAAAAAAATTTTAAGCCCGGGGGCGATTTTCCGGGGAAAAAACGAAAAGTTTTTTCCGGCTAAAATGGCGCCCTGGGGTTAACCCCGACCTTTCTGGAAGTGAGGCTGAGCAAAAAAAATGGAGGTTAAGCCTTGGTTTCTTGGAAACGGGGTCAGCGGGATTCAGGCTGGTTTGGCCTTAAAAATGGAGCAAAAATTCTAAGCCCGCGGGTTGCGATTCCGGCGAAAAAACGAAATGTTTTTTGCCGGCTAAATTGCGCCGTGGAAGTAAACCCCCGAACCTGCTGGAAGTGAGGCTTGAGTCAAAAAAATTGTAGGTTTAAGCCTTGGTTTCTTGGGAAACGGGGTCAGCGGAATCAGGCTGGTTTGGCCTAAAAATGACAAAAATTCATAAGCCCGCGGGTGCTATTCCGGCCGTAAAAACGAAATGTATTATTGCCGCTAAAATCGGCACCGTGGAGTAACACAGACCTTGCTGGAAGTGAGGCTGAGCAAAAAAATTGGAGTTTTACGCCTTGGTTTCTGGGCAACGGGGTCCAGCGGTATCATCTGGATTGGCCTAAAAATGGCAAAAATTCTAAGCCCGCGGGTGGCGATTCCTCCGGCGAAAAAACTAAATGTTTTTTTGCCGGCTAAAATAGCGCCGTGGAGTTAACCCCGACCTTGCGTGGAGTGATGCCTGAGCAAAAAAATTTGAGGGTTAAGCTTGTTTCTGAAACGGGGTCAGCGGGATCAGGCTGGTTTGGCCTAAAAATGCAAAAATTCTAATCCCGCGGGTGGCGATTCCGGCGAAAAACGAAATGTTTTTTGCCGGCTAGTAATGGCGCTGTGGAGTTAACCCGACCTTGTCCCTGGAAGTGAAGGCTGAGCAAGAAAAATTGGAGGTTTAGCCCTTGGTTTCTGGGGAAACGGGTCAGGCGGGGATCAGCTGGTTTTGGCCTAAAAAATGGCAAAAATTCTAGCCCGCAGTGGCGATTCCGGCGAAAAACGAAATTTTTTTTGCCGCTAAGAAATTGCGCCGGGAGTTAAAAGCCGACCTTGCTGGACGTGAGGCTGAGCAAAAAATGAGGGTTAAGCCTGGTTTTCTTGGGAAACGGGGTCAGCGTGATTCAGGCTGGTCTTGGCCTAAAAATGGCAAAAATTCTAAGGCTCCGCAGGTGGCGATTCCGGCGAAAAACGAATGTTTTTTTGCCGGCTAGTATGGCGCCGTGGAGTTAAAGCCGACCTTGCTGGAAGTGAGGCTGAGCAAAAAAATTGGAATTTTAAGCCTTGGTTTCTTGGGAAACGTGGGGGTCAGCGGGATCAGGTCTGGTTGGCTAAAATGGCAAAAATTCTAAGCCCGCGGGTGGCGATTTCCGGCGAAAAATGAAATGTTTTTTTGCCGGCTAAAATGGGCCGAGAGGATGTAACCCACGACCTGCTGTAGTGAGTGCTTCGCAAAAAAAAGGGAGGTTTAAGCCTTGATTTCTTGGAAAGGGGTCAGCGGGATCAGCTGTTGCCTAAAAATGCCAAAAAAATTCTAAGCCCGCGGGTGTGCGATTCCGGCGAAAACAAAAATTTTTTTGCCGGCTAAATGTGCGCCGTGGAGTTACAACCCAGCCTTGCTGGAAGTGAGGCTGAGAGCAAAAAAATTGGAGGGTTAAGCCTTGGTTTCTTAGGAAACGGGGTCAGCGGGATCAGGCTGTTTTGGCCTAAAAAATGGCAAAAATTCTAAGCCCGCGGGTGGCGATACCTGCGAAAAAACGAAATATTTTATTGCCGCTAAAATGGCGCCGTTGGAGTACCCCGACTTGCCTGGAAGTGAGGCTGAGCAAAAAAATTGGAGGTTTAAGCCTTGGTTTCTTGGAAACGGGGTCAGCGGCATCAGGCTGGTTTGGCCTAAAAATGGTCGAAAAATTCTAAGCCCGCGGGTGGCGATTCCGACGAAAACAAAAAACGAAATGTTTTTTTGCCGCTCAAAATGGCCCGTGGAGTTAACCGACCTTCGCTGAAGTGATTGGCTGTGAGGCAAAAAAATAGAGTGTTAAATGCCTTAAGGGTTTCTGGGAAACGGGTCAGCGCAACAGGCTGTTAGCCTAAAAATGGCAAAAATACTCAAGCTCCGCGGGTGGCTATACCGGCGAAAAACGAAATGTTTCTAATTTTGCCGCTAAAAATGGCGCCGTGAGGAGTTAACCCCGACATGCTGGAAAGTGAGGCTGAGCAAAAAAAAATAGGTGAGTGTTAAAGCCAATGGAATTCTTGGGAACGGGGTTCAGCGGGATCAGCAGGTTGGCCTAAAAATGGGCAAAAATTCTAATCCCGCTGGTGCGATCTCGGAGAAAAACGAAATGTTTTTTCTGCCGCAAGAATGGCGCGTGGAGTTTAACCCCGTACCTTTGCTGGAAGCGAGAGGCTGAGCAAAAAAATTGTGTGGGTTAAGTCCTTGGTTTCGGTGGGCAAGAAACGGGGGTCAGGCGGGATCAGCGGTTTGGCCTAAAAATGTTGCAAAAATTCTATGTTGTCTAAGCTCCGCGGGTGTTCGATTCCGGGCGCAAAACGAAATGATTATTTGCCTGTCGAAAAAGGCGCCGAGGATTTAACGCCCCGGACCATGGCTGGAAAGTGAGGCGGAGCAAAAAAATTGGAGGGTTAAGCCTTGGTTTCTTGGGAAACTGGGTCAGCGGCATCAGGCTGCTTTGGCCTAAAATGGCAAAAATTCTAAGCCCGCGGGTTGCGATTCCGGCGAAAAACGAAATGTTTTTTGCCGGCTAAAATGGCGCCGTGGAGTTAACCCCGACCTTGCTGGAAGTGGAGCTGAGCAAAAAAATTGGCAGGTTAAGCCTTGGTTTCTTGGGAAACGGGGTCAGGGGATCAGGCTGGTAGTTGGCCTAAAAATGCAAAAATTCCTAAGCCCGCGTGTGCGATTCGGCGAAAAACGAAATGTTTTTGCCGCTAAAATGGTCGCCATGGAGTTAACCCCGACCTAGCTGAAGTATGAGTCTGAGCAAAAAATAGGAAGGTTAAGCCTATGGTTTCTGGAAAACGGGGTCAGCGGGATGCAGGTGGTGTTTGGCCTAAAAATGTCAAAAATTCTAAGCCCGCGGGTGGCGATTACGGCGAAAAACGTAAAGTTTTTTGCCGGCTAAAATGGGGCGCCGTGGAGTTTCACCCCGACCTTGCTGGGAGTGAGGCTGAGCAAAAAAATTGGAGGTTAAGCCTTTTGGGTTTTTTATATATTTTCTTGGAAACGGGTCAGCGGGATCATGCTGGTTATGTCTAAAAATGGCAAAAATTTCTATATACCCGCGGGTGGCGTTCCGGCGAAAAACTAAATATTTTTTGGCGGCTTAAATGGCTCCGTGGAGTTAACCCCGACCTTGCTGGAAGTGAGGCTGTGCAAAACAGTTGGAGGGTTGAGCCTTGTTTCCTTGGAGAACGGGGTCAGCGGCATTCAGGCGGTTTGGCCTAAAAATGGCAAAAAATCTAAAGCCGCGGGTGGTCGAGATCCTGGCGAAAACCGAAATGTTTTTTTGGCCAGGCTAAAATGCGCCGTGGAGTTAACCCCGACCTTGCTGTAAGTGAGTCTACAAAAAATTGGGAGGGTAAGCCTGGTTTCTTGGGAAAACGTGGTCAGCGGGATCAGGCGGTTCTTGGCCTAAAAATGCAAAAAATTCTAAGCCCGGGCGGTGGCGATTCCGCGAAAAACTAATGTTTTTTTGCGGCTAGGATGGGCCGTGGAGTTAACCCCGACCTTGCTGGAAGTGAGGCTGAGCAAAAAAATTGGAGGGTTAAGCCTTGGTTTCTTGGGAAACGGGCTCAGCCGGATCAGGCTGGTTTGGCCTAAAAATGGCAAAAATTCTAAGCCCGCGGGTGGCGATTCCGGCGAAAAACGAAATGTTTTTTGCCGGCTAAAATGGCGCCGTGGAGTTAACCCCGACCTTGCTGGAAGTGAGGCTGAGCAAAAAAATTGGAGGGGTAAGCCTTGGTTTCTTGGGAAACGGGGTCAGCGGGATCAGGCTGGTTTCGCCTAAAAATGGCAAAAATTCTGACCCCGCGGGTCACGATTCCGCGAAAAACGAAATGTTTTTTGCCAGCTAAAATGGCGCCGTGGAGTTAACCCCGACCTTGCTGGAAGTGAGGCTGAGCAAAAAAATTGGAGGGTTAAGCCTTGGTTTCTTGGGAAACGGGGTCAGCGGGATCAGGCTGGTTTGGCCTAAAAATGGCAAAAATTCTAAGCCCGCGGGTGGCGATTCCGGCGAAAAACGAAATGTTTTTTGCCGGCTAAAATGGCGCCGTGGAGTTAACCCCGACCTTGCTGGAAGTGAGGCTGAGCAAAAAAATTGGAGGGTTAAGCCTTGGTTTCTTGGGAAACGGGGTCAGCGGGATCAGGCTGGTTTGGCCTTAAAAATGGCAAAAATTCTAAGCCCGCGGGTGGCGATTCCGGCGAAAAACGAAATGTTTTTTGCCGGCTAAAATGGCGCCGTGGAGTTAACCCCGACCTTGCTGGAAGTGAGGCTGAGCAAAAAAATTGGAGGGTTAAGCCTTGCTTTCTTGGGAAACGGGGTCAGCGGCATCAGGCTGGTTTGGCCTAAAAATGGCAAAAAATTCTAAGCCGCGGGTCGGCGATTTCCGGCGAAAAACGAAATGTTTTTTGCCGGCTAAAATGGGTGCCGCCGTGGAAGTAACGCCGACCTTGTGGAAGTGGAGGTGAGCAAAAAAATTGGAGGGTTAAGCTCTTTGGTTTTTAGTTTCTAGAGGAAACGGGGGACAGTATCAGCGGGATCTGGCTGTTTGGCCAAAAAAATGCAAAAAATTCTAGCCGCGTCGGCGGTGGCGATTTCCGCGCGAAAAACGAAACTGTTTTTTGCGGTAAATATGGCGCCGTGGAGTTAAACTCCCGACATTGCTGGAAGTGAGACTGTGAGCAAAAAAATTGGGAGGTTAAGACTTCGGTTTCTTGGGAATGGAAAAGGGGGTCAGCAGGAATCCGGTTGTTTGGCCTAAAATGGGCAAAAATTATAAGCCCGCGGGGTTGCGATTCCGGCGAAAAACGAAATGTTTTTTGCCGGCTAAAATTGGCGCCGTGGAGTTATACCCCGGTACTTGCTGGAAGTGAGACTGAGCTGAAAAAAATTTGGAAGGGTAAGCCTTGGTTTCTTGGAAACGGAGGTCTGCGGGAATCCGGCTGGTTGGCCTAAAAATGGCAAAAATTCTAAGCCCGCGCCGGTGGCTTGATTACGGCGTAAAACGAAATGTTTTTTGGCCGGCTGCTAAAAATGGCGCCGTGGAGTTAACCCCGACCTTGCTGGAAGTGAGGCTGGAGCAAAAAAATTGGTGGGTTAAGCCTTGGTTTCTTGGGGAAACTGGTCGTCAAGCGGGCATCAGGCTTTTTTGACCCTAAAAATGGCAAAATTCCTAAGACCGCATGAGGTGGCGATTCCGGCGAAAAACGAAATGTGTTTTGCCGGCTAAATGGCGCCGTGGAGTTAACCCGACCTTTCTGGAAGTGTGGTCTGAGCAAAAAAAATTGGAGTTAAGTCCTTGGTTTCTTGAATACGGTGGTCAGCGGGATCAGGCTGGTTTGGCCTAAAAAATGGCAAAAATTCTAATCCAGCGGGTGGCGTTTCCGGCGAAAAACGAAATGTTTTTTGCCGGCTAAAATGGCGGCCGTGGAGTCTATACCCCAGACCTTTGCTGGACAGTGAGGGTGAGCAAAAAAATTGGAGGGTTAAGCCTTGGTTTCTTGGGAAACGGGGTGTCAGGCGGTGGATCAGGCTGGTTTGGCCATAAAAATGGCAAAAATTCGAAGCCCTGAGGGTGTGGCGTTCCGGCGAAAAAACGAAATGTTTTGTGCCGGCTAAAAGGGCGCTGTGGAGTTAACCCAGACTTGCTGGAAGTGAGGCTGAGCAAAAAATTGGAGGGTTAAGCCTGGTTTCTTGGAAACCAGGGTCAGCGGGATCAGGCGGGTTTGGCCTAATAATGGCAAAAAGATTCTAAGCGCGAGGCGGTGGCATGATTAGAGCGAAAAACGAATGTGTTTTTCGCCGGCTAAATGGCGCCGTGGAGTTAACCCCGACCTTGCTGGGAAGTTTGGGCTGGAGCAAACACAACTTGGGGGTCTTAGCCCTTGGTATTGGGAAACAGGGAGTTAAGCGTGAGATCAGGGCTGGTTTGGCCTAAAAAATCGTCCAAAAATTTCTAAGCCGCGGGTGGCGATTCCGGCGAAAAACGAAATGTTTTTTTGCCGGTTAAAATGGCGCCGTTGGAGTTACCCGACCTTGCTGAAGTGAGGCTGAGCAAAAAATTGGAGGGTTAAAGCCCTTGGTTTCTTTGGAAGGGAAAGGGGGTCAGCGGATCAGCATGGTTTGGCCTAAAAAATGGCAAAAAATTCTAAGCAACAGCGCGGTGGCGATTCCTCGGCGAAAAAACGAAATGTTTTTTTGCCGGCTTAAGAATGGCGACGTGGAGTTATGGAGTAACCCCGACCTTGCTGGTGAGTGTGGCTGATGCCAAAAAATTGGAGGTTAAAGCCTTGGATTTCTTGGGAGCGGGTGTATAGCGGCGATCAGGCTGGGTTTGGCCAAAAAAATGGCAAAAAATTCTAAGCCACGCGGGTGGCCGATTCACGGCGGAAAACGAAATGTTTTTGCCGCTAAAATGGGCGTGGAGTTAACCCGACTTGCTGAAAAGTGAGACTGAGCAAAAAAATTGGGAGGGTTAAGCTTGGTTTCTTGGGAAACGGGGTAAGCCGTATCCGGCTGTTTGCCTAAAAAATGGCAAAAATTACTGAAGCCAAGCGGGTGGCGATTCCGGCGAAAAACCGAATGTTTTTTGCCGGCTAAAAATGGCGCCGTGGAGTTAACCCCACCTTGCTGGAAGTGAGGCTGAGCACAAAGAAAATTGGAGAGAGGGTTAAGCCTTTTTGGTTTCTGTGGAAAACGGGCTTGTCAGCGGAGATCGGCTGGTTTTGGCCTGAAAATGGCAAAAAATTCTAACGCCCCTTGGGGTGGCCGATTCGGCGGAAAAATCGAATGTTTTGCCGGCTAAAATGGCGCCGTGGAGTTAACCCCGACCTTGCTGGGAAGTGAGGCTGTGACAAAAAAATTGGAGGGTTTAAGCCTTGGTTTCTTGGGAAAACGGGGGTCAGCGGTATCCAGGCTGGTTTGGCCTAAAGAAATGGGCAAAAAATTCTAAGCCGGTAGGTGGCGATTCCAGCGCAAAAAGAACGAAAATGTTTTTTTTCCGGCCTAAATGGCGCTGGAGTTAACCCGACCTTGCTGGAAGTGAGGCTAGAGCAACAAAAAATTGGAGTGTTTATGCCTTGGTTTCTTGGGAAAGGGAGTCACGCGTGGCCTTCAGGGTTGGTTGGCCTAAAATGGCAAAAATTTCTAAGCCCCGCGGGTGGCGAATCTACAGCGAAAAACGAATTGTTTTTTTAAGGCTAAAATGGCGGTGGAGTTAACCCGGACCTTGCTGGAAGTGAGGCTGAGCAAAAAAATACGGGAGTTTGTTTTAAGGCCTTGGATTTCTTGGCGAAACGGGTCAGCGGAATCCAGGTGGTTTGGCCTCTAAAAATGGCAAAAATTCTAAGCCAGCGAGCGGGTGGCGATTCCGGCGAAAAACCGAAATGTTTTGCCGCTAAATGGCGCCGTGGAGTTAACACGGACTTGCTGGAACGTGAGGCTGAGCAAAAAAATTGGAGGGTTAAGCTTGGTTTCTTGGAAACTGGGAGTCGCGGGGTTCAGGCTGGTTTGGCCTAAAAATGGAAATATTCTAGCACGCGGGTGGCGATTCGGCGGGAAAACGAAAATGTTTTTTTGCCGGCTAAAATGGCGCCGTTGGGAGTTAACCACGACCTTGCTGGACGTGGGATGAGCAAAAAATTGGGAGGGTTAAGCATTGGTTTCTTGGGAAACGGGGTCAGCGGCATCGGCTGTTTTGGCTAAAAAATGTCAAAATATTATAAGCCCGAGCGGTGGCGATTCCGAGCGAAAAACGAAATGTTTTTTGCCGGATAAATGGGCCGTGGAGTTAACCCGACCTTGCTGACGTGAGGATGAGCAAAAAAATTGGAGAGGGTTGAGCCTTGTTCTTTGGAAACAGGGGTTAGCGGGATCAGGCTGGGTTTGGCCTAAAAAATGGACAAAAATTCTAAGGCCCGCGGGTGGGCGATTCGGCGAAAAAACAAATGTTTTTTGAAGGCTAAAAAGGCGCCGTGGAGTTAACCCCGACCTTGCTTGGAAGTGAGGTGAGCAAAAATTTGGAGGGTTATGCCTTGGTTTCTTGGGAGACGGGGTCAGGGGATCAGCTGGTTTGGCCTAAAAATGGCAAAAATTCTAAGCTCCGCGGGTGGGGTGGGCGTATTCCGTCGAAATAAAAGATACGAAATGTTTTTCGCCGGCTACAATTGGCGCCGTGGAGTTAACCCCGACCTTGCTGGAAGTGAGGCTGAGCAAAAAATTGGAGGTGTTAAGCCTTGATTTTGGGAAACGGGTCGTCAGCGGGATTCAGGCTGGTTTGGCCAAAAAATGGCAAAAATCTAAGGCCCGCGACGAGGTAGGCGCCTATTCCGGCGAAAATCGAAATGTTTTTTGCCGGCTAAAATGGCGCACGTGGAGTTAACCCGACCTTGCTGGAAGTGAGATTGAGCAAAAAAATTGGAGGGCTTTAAGCCCTTGGGTTTCTTGGGAACTGGGTCAGCGGAATCCGGCTGAGTGTTGGCCTATAAAATGGCAAAAATTCTAAGCCCCCGCGCGGGGGTGGCTAGATTACGGCGAAAAACGAAATGTATTTTTGACGCTAAAATGGCGCCGTGGTGTTAACCCGATCCTTGCTGGAGTGAGGTGAGCAAAAAATTGGAGGCGTTAAGCCTCCTGGTTTCTTGGGAAACGGGATTGTCAGCGGAATCGGCTGGTAGGCCTAAAGAATGGGCAAAAATTCGTAAGCGCCGGCGGGTAGGGGTGGCCGATTCAGGCGAACAAACGAAATGTTTTTTCGCCTGGCTAAAATGGCGCCGTGGAAGTTAACCCCGACCTTGCTGGAGTGAGGCTGAGCAAAAAATTGGAGGGTTAAGCCTTTGTTTCTTGGGAAACGGGCGGATCAGCTGGTGATCAGGCTGGTTTTGGGCCTAAAAATGGCAAAAATGACTAAGCGCGTCGGCCCGGTGGCGATTCGCGAAAAAATCAGAAAATGTTTTTCTTTTGCCGGCTAAATATGGCGCCGTGGAGTTAACCCCGACCTTGCTGGAAGTGAGGCTGAGCAAAAAAAATGGAGGGTTAAGCCTTGGTTTCTTGGGAAACGGGGTCAGCGGAATCCGGCTGGTTTGGCCTAAAAATGGCAAAAATTCTAAGCCCGCGGGTGGCGATTCCGGCGAAAATCGAAATGTTTTTTGCCGGCTAAAATGGCGCCGTGGAGTTAACCCCGACCTTGCTGGAAGTGAGGCTGAGCAAAAAAATTGGAGGGTTAAGCCTTGGTTTCTTGGGAAACGGGGTCAGCGGGATCAGGCTGGTTTGGCTAAAAATGGCAAAAATTCTCAGCCCCGCGGGGGTGGCGATTCCAGCGAAACGAATTGTTTTTTTGCGTGTAATATGGCGCCGTGGAGTTAACCCCGACCTTGCTGTAAGTGAGGCTGAGCAAAAAAATTGGAGTGTTAAGCCTTGGTTTCTTGGGGCAACGGTGATGGTCAGCGGAATCAGGCTGGTTGGCCTAAATTGGCACAAAATTCTAAGCCCTGAGGGGTGGCGATTACCGGCGAAAAAACGAAATGTTTTTTGCCGGCTAAAATTGCGCCGTGGAGTTAACCCCCTGACTTGATGGAAGTGAAGGTGGAGCAAAAAATTGGGGGTTAAGCCTTGTTTCTTGGAAAGGGGGTCGCGGGATCAGGCTGGTTTGGCCAAAAAATGGCAAAAATTCTAAGCCGCGGGTGGCTGATTCCGGCGAAAAACGAAATGTTTTTTGCGGCTAAAATGGCGCCGTGGGTTAACCCGGACCTTGCTGACGTGAGACTGAGCAAAAAAAATTGGAGGGTTAAGCCTTGGTTTCTTGGGAAACGGGGTCAGCGGAATCCGGCTGGTTTGGCCTAAAAATGGCAAAAATTCTAAGCCCGCTGGGGTGGACGATTCCAGGGCGAAAAACCAGAAATGTTTTTTTGCCGCTAAAGATGGCGCGTGGAGTTACCCCGACCTTGCTGGTAAGTTGTGACTGAGCAAAAAATATTGTGAAGGGTTAAGCCTTGGTTTCTTGGGAAACAGGGTCAGCGGGATCCGGCTGTTTTGGCCTAAAAATTGCAAAAATTCCAAGCCCGCGTGTGTGGCGATTCCGCGCGAAAAAAAAAAAAAAAACGGGAGGGGGAAATGTTTTTTTGCCGGCTAAATGGCGCCGTGGTCTGTTAAACCCACGACCTTGTGGGACGTGAGGCTGGAGCAAAAAAATTGGAAGGGTTAAGCCTTGGTTTTCTGGGGAAACTGGGGTTCAGCGGGAATCAGGCTTTTTTGGACTAAAAATGGCAAATATTCTAGCCCGCGCGTGGTGAGCGATTCCGGCGAAAAAACGAAATGTTGATTTTGCCGGATAAAATGGAGCGCAGTGGGAGTTAACCCCCGAACTTTCTGGAAGTGAGGCTGAGCAAAAAATTGGAGGGTTTTTAAGCCTGGTTCTTGGGAAAAACGGAGTCAGCGGGGATCAGGGATGGTTTGGCCTAAAAATCGGCAAAAATTCTAAGCCCTGCGGGTGGCGTTTACGGCGAAAACGAAATGTTTTTTGCGGCTAAAATGGGCCCGTGGAGTGAACCCGACCTTGCTGGAAGTGAGGCTGAGCCAAAAACATTGGAGGGTAAGCCTTTGGTTTCTTGGAAACGGGGTTCAGCGTGGATTTCAGGCTGGTTTGGCCTAAAAATGGACAAAAAATTCTAGCCCCGCCGGTGGTCGGATATCCGGCGGAAAAACGAAATGTTTTTCGCCGGCTAAAATGGCGCGCTGTGGAGTTAACCCCGACCTTGCTGGAAGAGAGGTCTGTGCATGAAAATTGGATGGGTTAAGCCTTGGTTTCTTGGGGAAACAGGGTCAGCGGGATACAGGGCTGGTTTGGCCTAAAAATGGCAAAAATTCTAAGCCCGGCGTGCGTGGCGATTCGAGCGAAAAAAACGAAATGTTTTTGCCGGGCCTAAATGGCGCCGTGGAGGTTACCCGACCTTGCTGGAAGTGAGGTGTGCAAAAAACATTGGAGGGTTATACGCCTTGGTTTCTTGGGTAACGGGGGTATAGCCGCGGTATCAGGCTTGGTTTGGGCCTGCTCCTAAAAATAGCAAAAATTCTAAGCCCCCGGGTGGCGATTCCGGCGGAAAACGAAATGTTTTTTGCCGGCTACAATGGAGCCGTGGAATTAACCCCGAACTTGCTGGAAGTGAGGCCGAGCAATAAACAGTTGGAGGGTTTAGCCTTGGTTTCTTGGGAAACGGGGGTGTCAGCGGGATCAGCCTGGTTTGGCCTAAAAATGGCAAAATTTAAGCCTGCGT
The DNA here is from genome assembly GCA_025379985.1 of Phyllomedusa bahiana. Lineage (NCBI taxonomy): Eukaryota > Metazoa > Chordata > Amphibia > Anura > Hylidae > Phyllomedusa > Phyllomedusa bahiana. The sequence goes on from JAODAL010074126.1 coordinate 12,698, forward strand.
GGTAGGCGATTGGCGGAAAAACGAATGTTTTTGCCGGCTAAAATGGTGACGTGGAGTTAACCCCGACCTTGCTGGAAGTGAGGCTGAGCAAAAAATTGGAGTGATAAGCAGTGGTTTCGTGGGAAACGTGGTCATCGGGATCAGGCTGGTTTGGCCTAAAAATGGCAAAATTCTAGCCCCAGCGGGTGGCGATTCCGAGCGAAAACGAAATGTTTTCTTGCGGCTAAAATGGCGCCGTGGAGTTAACCCCGACCTTGCTGAAGTGAGACTGAGCAAAAAAATTGGAGGGGTTAAGCCTTGGTTTCTTGGGAAACCGGGGTCAGCGGATCCGGATGGTGTTGGCCTAAAAAATGGCAAAAATTCTAAGCCCGCAGGGTGGCGATTCCGGCGAAAAAACGAAAGGTTTTTTGCCGGCTAAAAAATGCGCGTGGAGTTAACCCGACTTGCTGGTAAGTGAGGCTGGTGAGCAAAAAATAGGAGGGTTAAGCTTGGTTTCTTGGGAAACGGTGGGTCAGCGGGAATCCGGTCTGGTTTGGCCTAAAAATGGCAAAAATTCTAAGCCCGCGCAGGTGCGGATTCCGGCGAAAAACGAAATGTTTTTTGCGGCTAAAATGGAGCCGTGGTAGTTAAACCCCCCCGACCTGCTGGAAGTGAGGATGGCAGAAAGAACAAGTGGGGGTTAAGCCTTGGTTTTCTTGGGAATACGGGGTCGCGGATTCAGGCTGGTTTGGCTTAAAAATGGCAAAAAACTTCTAAGACCGCGCGGTGGCGATTCAGCGAAAAACGAATTGCTTTTTTTCCCGGCTAAAAATGGCGCGTGGATGTTAACCCCGACCTTGCTGGAAGTGAGGCTGAGCAAAAAAATTGGAAGAGTGTAAAGCCTTGGTAGTTTTCTTGGGAAACGGCGGTCAGCGGAAATCAGGCTGGTTTGGCCTAAAAATGGCCAAATATTCTATGGAGCCGCGTGGTGGCGATTCCAAGCGAAAAAACGAAAATAGGTTTTTTTCCGGCTAAAAATGGCGCGTGGAGTTACCCCGACCTTGCTGGAGTGAGGCTGAGCAAAAAAAATTGGAGTGTTTAAGCCTTGGTTGTCTTGGGAAAGGTGGGGTGCAGCGGAAGTCCGGGCTGGTTTGGCCTTAAAAATGGGCAAAGAGATTCGCTAAGCCCGCGGGTGGCGGATTCCGGCGAAAAACGATTATGTTTTGTTGCGGCTAAAGATGGCGCCGTGTTGGAGTTAGCCCCGACCGCCTTGCTGGGAAGTGAGGTGAGCAAAAAGAATTGGAGGTGTTAAGCCTGTGGTTTCTTGGGAAAACGGGGTCAAGCGGGATCGGGTGGTTTGGCCTAAAAATGGCATAGAATTCTAAGGCCCGCGCGGGGTGTGCGATTCGGCGAAAAAGCGAAAGTTGTTTTGGCCGGCTAGAAATGGCGCCGTTGGGTTAACCCGACCTTGCTGGAAGTGATGTGAGCATAAAGAAATTGGAGGGTTAAGCCTGGTTTCTGGGAAACTGGGGGTCAGCGGGATCAGGCTGGTTTGGCTAAAAAATGGCGCAACAATTCTAGAAGCCCGCGGGTGGCCATTCCGGCGAAAAAGAAATGTTTTTTTGCGGCTAAAATGGCCCGTGGATTAAACCCCCATTGCTGGAATTGAGGCTGGGAAAAAATTGGGGGTTTTAACTTGGTTTTGGGGAAACGGGGTAGCGGGTCAGGTGGTTTTGGGTAAAATGGCAAAAATTTAAGCCCGCGGGGGGCGATTCGGCGAAAAACCCCAAAATTTTTTTTGCCGGCAAAAG
>JAODAL010074127.1:0-14487 GCA_025379985.1 Phyllomedusa bahiana
TGGAAAGTGCGCCACTAAAGGGACGCAGCACCCCCCAAAACCCCTCTTCCTCTGAAAAAAGTGAACCAAAAATCCCTCACCATTCCCCCAAAAAACCCCCCGCCGCTTTAAAAGGCAAGCCCGGTCCCCCCCTGCCAAACGAAACACGAATAAAAAGGTCAGCAACCCGGGGGACCCCTTTCCAGAGATATTAGGGCACACCCCCCCACGACCCCGCCGTTGGAGCCAAGTCCGAACTGCCCCCCCCCACTTTCAAAACGAGAAAGAATCAGCCACTACGTTTTAAGAAACCCCCCAACCCTGCCCTTTGCCACCCCCCATGAGTTCAGCTCCAAGCAAACGGGGGCACCAATAAACGAAGAAGGCGAACTACAGGAAAAAGGGGGTGACGTGACCCAAATTGTTAATGGTCTGCACCACCCTCAAATTGGGCACAATAAACCTGACTTTCCCGTCTCGAACCCTACCACAAAGGCGCCAAAAAAACCCCTGCTTTCCCGCAGCATCGGTGAAAAAACCCCCCCCCTCCTGATTCAAAAACCTCCCTCCCCATTAAAGAAGGGGCGTAAAGTTGAACTTTTCCCCAAAAAGGTTTCCCCAAAATCGCCCAAAACCCCTCTATTTCCCCATTTTAAGCGCACAAAATGATCGGCTTTTCACCAGTCCCCCCGGGTTTGCCCTAAACCCCCCAAACGGGCCCACAAAAAATCCCGGCCCATGGCATAACCCGCACGCGAATTTTACTTTGCCTTTTCAAAAGAAATGGGAACTTTCCCCCAAAGGGTTTTTTTCCTCAAACGCCCCACCCTCTGGGAAATTTCCCCCCGCAAGACCCAAACCTTTTCCCCTGGGAAAAACCCACAAAATCCCTTTGGGGGCCGCCCTCCCATGCAAATACCCCCGAAAAATTTAAACCAAGAAGGAGGCCCCTCGGTTTCTCTGCCCCCAAGGGACCCCCCAAAACAAATTTACCCCCCCAACAAAACGATTGCAACAACCCACCCGCAAACTGGGGAACCCGCCCCGGGCCCCACACACAAAAAAACCCTCTAGGTTTAAAAAAAGAGGAAGGGCAAAAACCCAAAACATTTCCCCAACCACCCCCCCCAAAAAGGAACTGAAAACCCCCAAAAAAACGCACAGGACAAAGAAAACCCCCTCGGGGGGCACCTAACCACAAATAACTCCCATCCCCCCAAAAAAAACCCCCCAAAAAATGAACACTTTTCAGCATGAACGGGCAGTAAACCGAAAAAAACCCATTTTAAAGTCACCTTTTGCCACCAACGACCCCCCACCCAAAACGATGGGAAACCAATGCCCCTGCTTTATTTAAAGGACGTAAACTACCGAACACAAACCCCCCGGAACTATCCCCCCTTAACTGAGGGAACCCCCCTTTGGGAAAAGATAGGTGATGTAAAGAAAACCCAAACTTTGGGTTCTTTTCCTTCTTGGGGGCCCCCCCCCAACGGGGGACAAAAAACCAAAATTGGAAAAGGAAGGGCCTCGAAAAAGGCCCCCCCATCCTCCCCAGCCGTCACCCCCCCCTTCCTAAGTTTCGGACAAAACCCCCGATGAATGACGGTGCCGATTTCAAATTTCTAACTGAAAACGGAACCTGGTGGGCCGGAGGAGGGATCCTGAAACCAAACTCAAAACCATCTCGCAACAGATGCGCCATAGCCCGATCCCTAAACCGGGGCCCGAAACGGCTTTCCTCTCTCGAACCCCACTTTGGGGTTTACTCCCCATGGGGTACCGTTTACCCCCCCCTTTTTCCCTCCTTTTTTAAAACACCGGGGAAAACCCCGTGAGAGGGGGGCCCCCACAAAAGAACAGATATGCCTAAATTTACATCCCGGGTTTCCCAACTTGGCCTTTTCCCACTGTTTTAAAATGCCCCGCAGGCCCCTTTTTTGCCCCCCCCAGGGGGCCCAAAAAAACCCCCGCCACAGCGGTGGAACTCCCTTTGGGCCCCGGGTTTTTGCTAAAACCCCCCCCCCCCCCCCCGGGAAAAAGGGGTGGCCCAAAATTTTGTTTTGGGGGCCCCCAAACCTTTAAAACCCCAAAACCAAAAATCTTTTGGTCCCCCAAAGAATTTCGGGCCTGAACCCGGCCCCCTTTTTTTTTTTCCCCTCCAAACTTTCTCATGAAAACCAACCAAAAAGCCCTGTCCCTTTCCTTAAAGCACTTTTCCCCTTCCCCAATAGAGTCCAATTTTGCAAAAACAAGGCCCCAGGGCAGTTTTTTCAGGGGCCCCCCCCCCATTTTTTTTCCCCCAAACAAAGCTTGCCCCGTATGGCAAACGCTTTTCAGCCAATTGGTAAAATTCTGCGGAATAAGAAAGCCACCAATTCCCTGTTCCTTTTCCCCCTCCTTTCTTTTTTTTCCTTTCCTTTTTCCCCTTTTCCCCCTTTTCCAAAATTTAAATTTTTTTTCCCAAGGGGGGAGGGAGAAAATCCTAAATATTCATCCCTCCAAATCTTTTTACGCACTTTTCCCTTTTTCAAGTGCGTCCCCAATAGCCCCTCAAAACAACTAAACCCCCACCCCAGCCCCATCAACCAAACTTTCACAAACGCTCCCGCGCCCTTATCGGAAATTTGCACGGATACGGAAAAACCGCCGCTAAAAGGGCCCCGACAAACCGAATCGCCCTCCGAACGCCCCGCACCACCCGCCATAGTTTTTACGCCAAACCCCCAGGTTAAAAACCCCCGGCCCCCAATTTGGGCCCGGGGCCCCAACCAAACCGGACCCCCCCACTCTCCATTTGGGCCAGCAATGCTCGTACAGCGTCCGCCAGACCCCCTGCCTCTCGTCCTACCCCCGCTGCGCCCTCACCCGAACCACCCTCCACGCCTTGGGCTGAGACCCCACTCCCTACACTTTCTGCCCGGGATCGCAGCAAAAGGGGAAACGAACCAGACAAAGAAGTGTACTCACCAGGCTGCCTGGGTGCTGTGGGCCCACCAGCCATTCCCTGGAGAATTTGTCCGTCGTCACTCTGGAAGATCTGGTTGTCTGCCGTTGCATGACAGCCCGGGTCCAGACCCTCAAACCCCATCATGGGGAGGCCGACCGGCGCAGGCTGTGGGGGGATCGTCGCTCTCCATCCTCCCGCCGAAACACCAGATGCTGCTACCGCCTCCACTTCAGGGCCGACTGACTGTTGCTTGTGTGAACCGCCTGTGCCTGGACCATCACCAACCGGACCGCCGTGCCGATTTCCTGCACTCCGCCACTGGGCAGCCCCTCAACTGGACCTTCGCCGGGAGGGACCGCCGTAACCACCGACCGGACCGTTGACACAGAGGCGACAGCCGGACCCTCCCCAGGCTGGGTAACAGGTCCGCTGCCCCCCGCAGAGCTTGTCGGCCCACTTGGATTCCTCCCAAGCCGAGAGGACCGCCCACGATCCCTCGGGCGATCCCCCCGACCCGGAGGGGCTCCGCCGGCGATGGTGAGCCCTCGGAGTACAATCAGGGCCAGCCTTTGAGGAGGTCTGGCCCGCCGTCTGCACCTGCTTCTCCCTTTCTCCTGAAGCGCACCCACAGGTCCTGCACCATCAACCACCGACCGGACTGCCTCCTGAAGCCATACAGCCCCCCCTTGCTGCCACCAATCGCCTCAGTTCTTCCACCTGTGGGTCGGCCATGATTGGAGCACGCAGCGGGGATCCTGTACTGATTACACCCACGCCGCGCTGTCTGCTCCTCTGTGCCGATGGGCGGGGTTTAAATAACCTCGTCCGCACTGTTAGCTCCGCCCCCCGCATACAGAGCGTGCTCCGGCCGCGCCCAGCGAGCCGGGACATGTCGCGCCTCCCCCGAGGTGGGCGGGGCCCGGTCCGGCGCGTCACTTTATAATACTTTATTACTTCTTATGTGTCACACATAGAGTTGACAGGAGAGACACAATGTTAGAACATGAGAAGACTCAGAAAGTCAGCGAGAGACCTGGAGAAGGTCACAGGGCACATACATATCCTACTGTAGATAACAGGGAATGGAGCTGCTGTCAGATGTCAGCCTCTCTATTCTGTCCTTCAGTCACTGATATTCCGTATTGATCTCACTGGAGGGAGGAATGGGACAGTTAGAAATAACTAATAATCTCTCCATGTGAGAGCGTAGAGCTGGGAATCCATCACTCTTCTCTATTTCTCACATGTGACTTGCTTCTTGAAGTAACGTTAGGTGGCTCATTTATTTGGTTTTATTTCTCTGCAGCGGAAACAGAGGAACAGAGAAGAAACGTCCAGCAAGGTAAATACGAGTGCGATAAATGACTGACGGGCCAGAGAAGCAGATACATGATTTATTGTACATTTGTGGGAAAATGAGAAATAATATAGGACCTCCCAGATCAGTGGGGGAGGGGTCAGGATTCCTTCCATGAATGAGCAAATATCTCTTAGACAATATAAGCTTGAAGGGGTCATCTAAGAGTTTTACAAATGAAACCAACTGTAGTAAATGTCATTAACTACAAAAACAAGGGTTAGACTGGGATCACTTCTATATTTGTGCACATGCTGCACATATTTATCTGAATACCAGCAGAAAGGTCTTTAGATGTACAATGAAGGAAATTATTATCTGATCCCTTGCTGATTGTTTAAGTTTGCCCACTGACAAAGACATGAACAGAGTATAATTTTAAGGGTAGGTTAATTTTAACATGAAGATAGAATATCAAAAATAAAATCCTGAAAATCCATTGTATAAATTATACAAATGTATTTGCATTTTGCTGTGAGAAATAAGTATTTTATCCCTCTGGCAAACAAGACTTAATACTTGGTGGCAAGACCCTTGTTGGCAAGCACAGCAGTCAGATGTTTTTTGTAGTTGATGATGAGGTTTGCGCACATGTCAGGAGGAATTTAAGTCCACTCCTCTTTGCAGATCATCTCTAGATCATTAAGATTTTGAGGCTGTCGCTTGGCAACTCGGAGCTTCAACTCCCTCCATAAGTTTCCTATGGGGTAATGGTCTGAAGACTGGCTAGGCCACTTCATGACCTTAATGTGCTTCTTTCTGAGTCACTCCTTTGTTGACTTGGCTGTATGTTTTGGGTCATTGTCTTGCTGGAAGGCCCAGCCATGACCCGTTTTTAATGTCCTGGTGGAGGGAAGGAGGCTTCATCCATTCTCCCATTGATGTGGTGAAATAGTCCTGTGCCATTAGTAGAAAAACTATATAAAAATATATTTCTCCTCCAGTTATAATGGATACAGATGTGCACCCTCCAGTAATTATAAATACATGCCCCCTCCAGTAATAAAAAAGATATATATATTGCCCCCCTCCAGTAATAATAAATACATGCCCCCTCCAGTAATAATAGATAAATACATGCCCCCTCCAGCAATAATAAATATATTTCTCCTCCAGTAATAATGGATACATATGTGCCCCCTCCAGTAATAATAGATAAATATATGCCCCTCCAGTAATAATAGATAAATATATGCCCCCTTCAGTCATAATAAATACATGCCCCCTCCAGTAATAATAAATACACCCCCTCCAGTAGTAATAGATAAATACATGCCCCCTCCAGTAATGATAGATAAATATATGCCCCCTCCAGTAATAATAGATAAATACATGCCCCCTTCAGTAATAATAGTTAAATGCATGCCCCCTTCAGTAATAATAATGAAATATATGCCCCGGCCAGTAATAATAAATACATGCCCCTTCCAGAAATAATAGATAAATATATGCCTCCTCCAGTAATAATAGATAAATATATGGCCCCTCCTGTTTAAAATAGAAAATACATGCCCCCTCCAGTAATAATAGATAAATATATGCCCCCTCCTAAAAAATAAATACACCCCCCTCAGTAATAATAGGTGAATACTGCCCCCCTCCAGTAATAATAGATAAATATATGCCACCTCCAGTAATAATAAATACATGCCCCCTCCAGTAATAATAGAAAAATATTTGGCCTCTCCAGTAATAATAGATAAATATATGCCTCTTCCAGTAATAATAGATAAATACATGCCCCCTCCAGTAATAATAAATACTTCCCCCCTCCAGTTATAATAGATAAATATATGCCTCCTCCTGTAATAATAGATAAATACATGCCCCCTCCAGTAATAATAGATAAATACATGCCCCCTCCAGTAATAATAGATAAATATATTCTCCCTCAAGCAATAATAAATACATCCCCCTCCAGTAATAATAGGTAAATACATGCCCCCTTCAGTCATAATAAATAGATGCCCCCTCCAGTAATAATAAATATATGCCCCTCCACTAAAAATAGATTTAAAAATATGCCCCCATCCTAATAATAAATACATGCCCCCTCCAGTAATAATAGATAAATATATGCCCCCTCCATTAATAATAAATACATGCCCCTTCCAGTAATATTAAATACATTCCCCCTCCAGTAATAATAGATAAATATATGCCCCCTCCAGTAATAATAAATACATGCCCCCTCCAGTAATAATAGATAAATATATGCCCCCTCCAGTAATAACAAATACATGCCCCCTCCAGTAATAATAAATACATGCCCCCTCCAGTAATAATAAATAAATATATGCCCCCTCCAGAAATAACAAATACATGCCCCCTCCAGTAATAATAGATAAATATATGCTCCCTCCAGTAAAAATAGATAAATACATGCCCCTCCAGTAATGATAAATACATGCCCCCTCCAGTAATAGATAAATATGCCCCCCTCCAGTAATAATACATGCCCCTCCAGTAATAATAGATAAATACATGCCCCCTCCAGTAATAATAGATATTTGCCCCTCCACAAATAATAAATACAATTTTCCCCCTCCAGTAGAAAAGAAAATATGCCCCGCAGTAAAAATGATAATATATGCCCCCTCCCCAATAATAGAAAAATATATGCCCCCTCCATAATAGTAAATACATATTCCCCCCTCCATAATTAAATACAATATGCCCCCCCCCCAGTAAAAATAGAAAATACATCCCCCTTTGTAGAACAGCCAGGTTAATTAAAAAAAAAAAAAGAAAATTACCCCACCTTTCCCTTTCCCAAAGAGCTTCCCCCCCAGGCCCCGCCGTCCGGCAGGTCCGAGCGGAGCAGGGGGTGTGACGACACGGCTGCATCACACTCTCTGCCTCGCTGATGTAAAAAACGGTGCTCAGGAGCACCCCGTATCAATCGAAAAGGGAAAAGCGGGGACGGAAATGAACCGCCCCTCTTTCCCTCTAGCGGAAAAGCTGCACGCTATTGTGTAACGCCAACACTGCCGGGCCGGAAAACAAAGGCCCCGCGGTAGACCCCGACCGCCCGGGACTAAAGTCACCGGGGCGGGGCATCATATGTACCGGTCCCCGCGGACCGGCAAGCATGCGCCACCCCCAGTCCCGGTCCATGGTCTGGGGGTTGGGGACCCCTGGTATCACAAATATAGCTGATACAGTTATACTAACTGTTAAATTCCCAAAACCCCCAGCTCCGATGCCGGGGATCCTGAGGGGTCCGTTTTACTTTTCCTCAGCCCTCAGCAATTGTGACATCCAGGAAAAGGTTTTCATTAAAACATGAACATTAAAAAAAGGGGGTCGGGGTTCACCTCCATTTTTAAAAAAATGGGGAAATACAGTTTATAGAATCTCCTCTTCTCTATTTGGGGAATATTGAGGAGCGCCTGTTTTTCCTTATTTTAACAGCATTAAAAAGTGTTTACCTGAATTATGGGAGAGACCATCAGAAATTGATGCGGGGTTACACTACATTGCTATTACGTAAATGGTGACTAAAATTAGACCCCCCGCAAGGGGATGTTATCGAACATATAAAGATGAATTAAAAGGTTTTAAAGGGGTTTCCCAGAAGAAGTCTATTATTAGGATGGGCCCTTAAAGTGGGGGTCTGTGGGGGGCAGACCTGGAATCCCCATATGACTGGAAAAAGAGGGTTGTGGTGCTCCGGGGCTCTGCAATCCCCATCAATGCTTACCCCGTCACAGCATCTCATGTGGTTATCCCGGACTGCAACTCTACTGATTGGGGGGGACCCGGTTGAGACCTTTGGATAACACATTAATTTGTTTCCCGGAAAGTTTGAGGGTTCGTTTTTTTAAGTCAGTGGGTTTTGGGGAGACTTTATAAACTACCTAATAAAGGGTCTTTTTATGTTATAAAGTAGTGAAAAATATAGCCCCGGAAACCATACTAGACCAACGGGGAATTTAGTAACAAGGTATTTAAATAAGCTGGGCTGAAACTGGGAAAATATGCTAAATGTATTTGGGGGGGCCCATTTTGCACATTTTGGCTGTTTTGAGGGGGACATTTAAAAATTTCCCTGTTTTAAGTTTTCTGTAGATTTGCCCTTTGTTCTTCAATTTTTGGCATTTTTAAAGAATGTAATTAAATTTAAATTAAATATGGTTTCTTAAACCCCGTTCCCATGGCCCCAAAATTTCTGAAACTTCATTAGTGGCAAGATGCGGGAAAAACCTTTTTTTTTTTTACATAAATGCGGTGTGCCACATTTTTACGTTTTTTACACAATACAAATGGTGTAAAGCTGTTTAATAAGCGTCCCCATTGTCCGCAGTAAATGGGTAACTAAAGTGCCTTTATTCTACAAGAATCAAAGCCAAGTTCGGACTGGACCACATGGGAACAGGGGAAACCGCCGGTAGGCCCCTTATCATGGCAGACCTGGAGTTTCTTTTAATCTACATATACTGTACATGCTTGGGAGAAACAGGAAGGCAGAGGGAAAAGGGCAAAGTGCCAGAGACAGGGTATTAGAGGCATGTACAGTAGCTGTAGGGTGGGCCTCCAGAATCAACTCCACTGGTGGACCCTAAGTACCCCAGCCCAACACTGATCCAACCCCAGACATGATGTCACTGTCTACAAACGTCCTATGGAAATGGGTGATGGGGAAGGGTATTTAAGGTGCCAGTCGTATCTAATACGCAATGCAATGTAATATAGCTTGTGATCTATCTACACAGTTATGTCCCAAGAAGACACCTGTTCTCATGAACATTTTTGTATTTTTAGACGTTTCTCCGTCTTGTGCTGTTTCTACTGTATAACATCTGACTAAAAAGTGAGTATCCAGGATTTCCCAAGAAGAGTACTTGGTTGGCCCCATATTCATTTACAATGTTATATTCTACTTAAGTTTTTTTTTTTTTTTTTACTATTGCAAAATGATGTCATTAGAAGCTTGTGTAAAATACTCCAGTGAGGGCTCAGCTTTGAAGCACCAATCTGGCATTGGGAAAAATTTGAGGTCCCTTGTAGTTTCCTTTCCTCCCTGAATGTAGGCGACAATCTGCAGCCTATATGCAGATTGCTATAAACTTATCTGTGGTATAAGCTTTGTTATCTGGGAACTGTTAGTTGGGGGCTTGAACTTCCTCTACAGCCTCACAATCGTTCATCGCTCCCACATTTAGGGCGACATGTCAGAAAAGTGGCCAGTTTTAGGCGCATTTAATCAGTGTAAAGTGTGCCAGAAAGTCCGAACCTTTCAAAAAACTGGCATCAGGTAAACCTTGCTTAGAAAACTTAGGGCAACATGTCCAAACACGCCAACGCCAGTTTTTTGTTCTATTTTGCGGCAAACCCACTTTTTACGCCATATACTGGTTGTAAATTAACTGTCATACACCAAAACTAGGGGCATTATACACCGGGCACGACCCTTTGTAATGCGCCTAAATATGGTGCACTTTGCGCCCCCGTCGCGAAATGCGCCTCTTGAGGCGCCTTACATATGTTATACACCCCCATCGGGCAATGAGCCTCGATAGACACATACCATATACTACCAATGATATGCTATGTGCCGCAAGTTGAGCAATGCGCCCTTTTTTGATGCAATGTGCCCTTTTTTGATACAATGCCCCTTTTTTGATGCAATGAGCCTTTTTTTGATACAATGCCCCCTTTTTTGACGTAATGCGCCCTTTTTTGATACGATGTGCCATTTTAGGCACATTAAGTTTTCTATGCAAGGTATACCTGACACCAATTTTTAGAAAGTATCGGACTTTCAGGCGCACTTTACACTGATTTAATGCACCTAAAACTGGCAAAGATACGCCACTTTTCAGACATGTCGCCCTAAATGCGCCTTTTTAGGCGCATTGTGCCAAAAAAGGCGCATCGCATCAAGAAAGGCGCATTGTGCAACTTGCGGCACATAGCATATTATTGGTAGTATATGCAATGTGCCTATCAAGGCGCATTGTGCAACGGAGGTGCAGAACATATGTAATGCGCCTCAATAGGCGCATTGCGCGACGGGGGCACACAGCACACCATATTTAGGCGCATTACAAAGTTTCGTGCCTGGCGTATAATGTGCCTAGTTTTGGTGTACGACAGTTCATTTATATCAAGAATATGGTGTAAAAAGTAGTTTTTGCGCAAAAAATACCAAAAAAACGGTGTTGGCTTGTTGGGACATGTCGCCCATAGTTTTTTAAGGTCGTGTACTCAGATTCAGTTTAATGATCGCACCCAATTGAATGTTCATTTGTGTCTTTCCTGCTTTGCTTTATTTTGGTTTTATTTCCCCCAGAAAACATGAAGGGGAGATAAAACAGAAAACACAACTGTTCACTGGTCTTTGCATTTGAAGTCTTTGGCTGATACATCCAAAAAAAAAGGTACCTTGTGCTCAGATCACTGTGTCTAGATGTCTTGGCATCAGTATAGTTGTCTTTCACCTCGTAACATAACATATCTACCAGAAATGTCTACCAGTTTTTTTGTCTGTTGCCTCTTATCTTACAATGATATATAATACCATTCCAAAGTATGTTTGTCCATGAAAAGATTTGCATATTATGGTGACATTTTGCTTTTTGTCCTCTAGCTTTTCCTCATTCTTCTAAGTATTACTGGCAAATCAATAAATATCTTAAGATGAATATTGCCACTACCAGTATTGCACTGGAGATGTTCTAACATCCGTGCTGCAGGTCTATTCATAGCTTTGACCCAACAATCTCAGACAATGGGAAGGCGGCACTTGAGCTCATCCTCCCTATTCATTTCTATAAAAGTCCTGAGTGATTGTGTTTAACTACAGTTTACATACACTGTATAAAAAGACACACATGCATGTTTTTCTCACTATCTGATATGAAATCAGAATAAACATTACCCGATTTCGGTCATTTAGGATTACCAAAATTATTTATATTTACCAAATGCCAGAATAATGAGAGAGAGAAATTTTTAAGGCAATTTTTATTACTTTCTGCAAAGTCAAAAGTTTACATACATTTCATTAGTATTCGTTAGTATTTGGTAGCATTGCCCTTAAACTGTATGACTTGAGTCAAACATTTTGGATATCCTTCCACAAGCTTCTCACAATAGTTGGTAGTAATTTTGGACCATTCCTCCTGACAGAACTGGTGTAACTGAGTAATGTTTGTAGGTTGCCTTGCTAACCTGCTTTTCAGCTTTGCCCATACATTTTCAATAGGATTGAGATCAGGGCTTTGTGATGACCACTCCAAAACATTGACTTGGTTATCCTTAAGCCACTTTATAACCAGTTTGGCAATATGCTTAAGGTCATTGTCCATTTGGAAGACCTATTTCCGCCCAAGCTTTAACTTTCTGGCTGATGTCTTGAGATGTTGCTTCAGTATTGCCACATAATCTTCTTTCCTCATTATGCCATCTTTTTTGTGATACACCAATCCTCCTGCAGCAAAACAACCCCACAACATGATGTTGCCATCCCTGTGTTTCACAATTGGGATGGTGTTCTTAGGCTTCCAAACTTATCCCTTTTTTCCTCCAAACACAAAAATGGTCATTATGGCCAAACAGTTAAATTTTAGTTTAGTCAGACCACAGGACATGTCTCCAAAAATATAGGTCTTTGTTCCTGTCTGCATTTGCAAACATTAATCTGGCTTTTCTATGTTTCTTTTGGAGTAATGGCTTCTTCCTGGCAGAGTGGCCTTTCAGGCCATGTTAATCCAATACTCATTTCAATGTGGATAATGACACAATCTTACCAGCTTCTGCCAGCATCTTCACAAGGTATTTTGCTTTTGTTCTTGGGTTGATATGCACATGTCAGACTAAAGCACGTTCATCTCTGAGACACAGAACCCATCTCCTTCCTGAGCGTATGATGGCTGGACATTCCCATCTTGTTTGTACTTGTGTATTATTGTTTGTACAGATGATATCTTAGCTGATTTTTGTAGACTTTCCCATAATGTTACACACAGAAGCAGTGTACGTTTCTGGTGTGCAATAAAATACACACACAGGTGTATCTCTAATTAACTCAAGTGTTGCCAATAAACTAATCAGAATCTTCCAAAGACATAACATCATCAAATGGGCTGTTCCGTATTGCTTAAAGGCATAGTAATCCTAGTGTATGGAAACTTTTGACTTTGTAGAAAGTAATAAAAATGCCTTACAAATTCTCTCCCTTTCATTATTCTGGCATTTGGCAAATATAAATAATTGTGGTAATCCTGATTGACCTAAAACAGGTAAGGTTTATTCTTATTTCATGTTCAATAGAAAAACATGCATATATGTCTTTTTATATAGTGTATTCAAACTTCTGGTTTCAACTGTATGTTTGGAACTCCCATAGAAATGAATGGGAAGTACATTCGAAAGCATCACACTCCCCATTTGTGAGATGGTCGGCTCATAGCTCTTAGAAAAGTGCTGATAAGACAGTAGAGTCCTAATTACCACTTGGCAAATATATCCTAATTAAACTCATTTCTGTTTTCTGTGTAAAACCTCCAAGCTCTTCCACAAGTCATCTTACAGAATAAATTCCCTAAATCTTAGTATAAAGATAAAACTACTCTTTTATTAATATGCATTAAAATGTGAAAAAAACATATATAGAGTTTTTGATAACAATACTCAAAAGAAACCACCTTACAAAGGAGATGATAATAATTCCCAAAAATTCTCAAGAACCATTAATTAATATCATCACATATGGTATACATACATTTGTTACATAATATAGTGCCAGAATAGAAAACACTCACATTTTTGTAGTATACTACAGTGCGTTGTTCTTGAGTATACGAATGATCCAGATGTTCCAAGGACAGCTACAGAGGAATCAATACATATAAAAAAAAAAACCTTCACTAAACCAATCCCAGGAGGGGCACCCGTCCCAAAAGGGACGACCCCGCCTCTTGGCGGCTCACCCTACTATCAGAACAAACATAGTGTGAGATGATAGAAAGAAACACACACTATAACTGGAATAAATAAAATATATATTCCAGAACTAGAATGGCCAAACAATACAGGGCATAACAAAAAAAAAATGTATTCCAGTTATAGTGTATGTTTCTTTCTACCATCTCACACTATGTTTGTTCTGATAGTAGGGTGAGCTGCCGAGAGGCGGGGTCGTCCCTTTTGAGACGAGTGCCCCTCCTGGGATAGGTTTAGTGAAGGGGTTTTTTTGTTATATGTATTGATTCCTCTCTAGCTGTCTTTGGAACATCTGGATCATTCGTATACTCAAGAACAACGCACTGTAGTATACTACAAAAATGTGAGTGTTTTCTATTCTGGCACTATATTATGTAACAAATGTCTGTATACCATATTAATTAATGGTTCTTGAGAATTTTTGGGAATTATTATCATCTCCTTTGGACGGTGGTTTCTCTTGAGTATTGTTATCAAAAATTTTATATATGTTTTTTCACATTTTAATGCATATCAATAAAAGAGTAGTTTTATCTTTATACTATGATTAGGGAATTTATTCTGTAAGCTGTCTTTATAATTCTAGTGGGTTATCAATAGTATTCTGTGACGACTCTTCCAAAAGTCACAATAAAAACTTAAAGGCCTCGTTCACACGGCTTATTCTGCCACGTATTGGCGCCGTACTGCGCGCCGGATTTGCGCTTCAGTACGGCGCCAATACGCGGCAGCAATTACAGTAATCCACTGCTCTCATTGAGAACAGTGGAATCCGTCGCTCCTCCCCGCTCGGCGAATCCGCCGCGGGGGGAGAAAGTGACATGCACATTATTTACGGCGCGTTGTCTATGGGGCCGGGAGCGGCGCCCCCGCCGCGCTCTGGCCCCGCCCCCATCCCGCCCCTTATTCACGGCGGATTTGTGCGCTCAATACGGCGGACAAATCCGTCGGGAATAAGCCGTGTGAACAGGGCCTTAGTCTAATCCGTGTTATAAGCAGAATAGTAGAAAAACACCAAAAAATGAACAAAGTGGAAGAATCTCACCTGGTTTCTCCAGTCTACTCGTTCTGTTTCTTTTTACAGGTAACATCACCTTAATAAAGTGCAGCAGAGATAAGGATACTGGGCAGCCACTTTAAAAAGTACTTGAAGCAGGTCCAAGTTTTCCACTAGTAGGGCTATGACTGGAGGCAAAGTCTTCAGGGATTTGTTGAATTCAAAAAGGCCCACCCCAATAACTTTGGGGTTCTT
>JAODAL010074128.1:0-14486 GCA_025379985.1 Phyllomedusa bahiana
ATTAAAAAACCCGTCGCCATGCATGGCGCATGGCAAAAAGGCCCTTCCCAGTGCCCCCCCAAAACGGCCCATTTTCCTTCCTTTTCCTGTCCCCTTTGGGTTTCCCCGATATTCAGTTTTTCCGCGAAAAAAAGCCACAAATCAAATTTCCCGTGTTGCATGTTTAAAAGAGCATTCCCCTCTCCTGTGGGAACTTCTTTTTCGCACCAGGCAAACCAGGGTAAACCCTGTGTGAAAACCCCGGCTGGGGCCCGCACATTTTTGGTATATGGAGCAGAAAAAAAACTTGTGGAGGCTAAAGATGATGGGGGAGGCGGACTTTTGGCTGGGATCAGCAGTTTGACAACGGGGAGAAAAAAGGGCGGCGTCCCCCTTCCAAGTTGCTGGTGTGGCGGGGCAAAATTTCACCTTACCCAGGGGGGGCCCGTAAAGGAAAAGTACTGTAGTCACAGGTCCAAAATGTCCGCACGCTGTGCACTTTGGAACCCACAGGCAGGCTAAAAGGCCCGGGCCCCCTTCTCTTCTACATCTTTTTTGGGGGGCTGGTCCCTCCCCTTTTTTAAAAAAAAAATAGTGTTTTTAGGACTCTCTACCTAGCTGGGAAACAAGCCCACAGTTCTCTAAATGGTCAGAGTCCACCATTTGGGAAAGGGGGAGGGGACGGAAATTACAACCAACTTGACAGGAAAAAGGGTCAGCTTCGCCCCTTTAGGAGGGTTGGAAAACGCATACGGGCTGTTTTTTTCAATCGCCCTTGAACGACTGCTGGTGCCATGAGGGGGCGAGCGCAGGAGAAATTTTGGACCTTAGATAATGGGAAAACAGACACCCTCTCTTTGGCAGAGGTGTTGGAGCCTTGACTTGAAAAAAATTGGTTGCGGCCACGGGGTGCTGCTACTGTTGGTGCGGCAGGAGGGAAGCCCACAAATAGACACTTTTTCCCAGGCCACGAGGGTACCCCTGCATTTGTTGAGCAGAGCTGGGGGGTCCCAATGTTAGATCCCGGGCCCAGGGCTTCATTTTTTCGCCCACAGATTCTACATACACAGTTTCGGCCCCCCCCATGCCCTTGGGCAAAAAACGTAAACACAGTTTAGTCTGATTTTACCAAAAATCGCTCTGCACTGCTACTCCGGGCCGCTTCCCGGTGAGCCACTGAAAACCCCGCTATTTTTCTTGGACCTGCGAATTTTTGGGTTTCTACCCGGGGCCTTTGGGCTCCCGACCCGCCTCGCACTGCTGCTACTCTGTTTACCCCCCGGCCACACAAACCGACTTGCGGGCTCCCCCAAACTGCCTAAATGTGCAAGCTGCCGCCCCTTCCCCCCAATGATATAATGAACCCCCTTGCTTCACCCCCGGAAACCCAATTTCGATGGGCAAAAATCCTTATATATATAATAACCCCTTTTTCCCCCCAGCGTCCCTTCCCCACCTTTCCCAATCAGAAGGTCCCAAAACCTTTTCTTACAACTCAACAAAAAAAAGAAATGGCAACAAAAAAATTTTAAAAAAAACCCCCTTTTACTTGTAAAAAAAAATTTGTAAAAGTTACAGGGCCAAAAAGGCTTACCCAAAATTTATACATCTTTGGAAGCAAGAAAACGTGTTCATCCTTATTTGTTTGGGGAAAATTCCATAGAATGACCCCTTTTAGCAAGATCTCCAGGAAAACTTTGCCTTTGCACTGGGTTGCTTGCACCCCCCAAATTTTCAAAGGTAAATCCTTTTTCTTCAGGCATTTTCTTACCGTAAGGTTTGGCCCTTTAACAAAAGGGACTTTATTTCCTTTTTTTGGTTTGATTTCACAGGGGGGGACCTTCTTTTTTAATTTTGTCAAAAGAACAAAATTTTTCCCAAATATATTTTTCAAACAGGGAATTTAATAAAGCCACTAGTAACAGTTTAAGTTCCATGACCAAGTTTTTTGGCTTTTTGTAGCAAATTGGGATTTCCTTCATTCTTTTTAGGGAATTTTAAAAGGGGACAAAATTTCAATATCCCCCAAAAAAAACCACTTTAAAAAAAAAATGAATGAAAATTTAAAATTTTAATATAAAAGATACCCGAACAAAAAACCCTCCGAAAATTAAATATTAGTTAAAAATAGTTACCCAAAAATTTTTGAAAAGGGTGAAAAAAGACAGACATCCATCCATTTCAGTCAAATTGTTCTAAAGGTTGACCCCGAGGAAGCTAAAAACCCCAAAGGGAAACCCAAATTTGCCAAATTTTTTGGGGGAAAAAAATTTCTTACTGCCCTCCAAAACAAGCAATGAAAAAAAATTGTTAATAAACAAAATTTTTCCAGAATTCAGTCACTATAAACTTGATACAGGACGGACGGGGCCCCTAAAAAAAAACCCCGGGAACAAAACCCCCAACACCCCCACTTTCCAAAAAATGCACCTAAAAAAATTTTTCCCAGGGTTCACCACTTCACCCACTGCCCTAAAATAGCCCGGGAAATGTAAAAGTGGTCCCGAGAAACCCCTAATCACAGGTCGGGGTTTTCCATGCACTCGCTTTAAAAACGGGGGCAAGAAAGCTGCTGAAAAAGGGGTGGCAGGTACAGGGGTTTTAGTGGGGGCCATTTGGACAACGCCGGTTTGCCCCAAAAGGGGCGTGACAAGGGGGGCCATCAGGAAACTTTACAGAGTCTTTATGGAAAGGGAAAGGTTTTCCCCCCAAAAAGCAGTCAAGTGCGCCCCTCAAACAGTCCTCGGCATTAGCAGTTTAAAAGCCCAGGCCAAAGTCCCAAAATTCTAGGCACCAACAGAAAGGGGACAAGATACAACAGCCCTAGGTGTAAGACGTGCAGGTACAGAAAAAGACAAAAGAGACAGAAAAAAACAGACAAAAGGCTAAATGGATCCCAAAAGGGGGAAAGGGTTTTAAATGGAGGGCAAGATAAAAACATAGCAAACAGACACAACCCCCAAGAACAGGACGGGAAAAATGAAGCAGAAAACTCAAAAAGGGGAAAACGGGCCTAGGAAAAAGGGCCCATAAACTCACAAAAACCAAACAAAAACCCTTAGAAAGACAAAATGGCCAAAAAATCAGAATAAAAAAAGGCAGGGAAACTCACAGACTCAGACAGACACATGGTAGCAGACCAACAAACTTGAAGGAAAGACAGCAACAAGACATAACACAATAGACCACTAACAAACACAACAAGAATGAAGCAGGGAGGGGGGAGGAGCGGGCTTATAACCACACAAGTAGGAGACTGGCACGAAAAAGGGCCCAAACCCCCCTTTGCACACGGGTAAGAATAAATGAAGCATAATGCCCCCCGCTGCCCTCTATAGAGCAAAAAGGGGAAATGGGACAGCAGCCAAGATGGAAGACAAAAGGGCCCCAGAAAAGGGAAAAACCCGCACAGAAACCCCGCAAGGGGTTTAAGCACCCGGCGACGGGAGAGTTAAATGGTCATCAGCCGCACCGCAACAGGAACCGGATCTGCGGACAGGAACACAGACACGCCCCAGTTCAAAACCAAAAGGTCGCCATGGGGAACGGGAAACAGAACGGGAAACACCCCCCATGCCCCACGCCCAAACAGGGACAGAGGCATGGACCACTATACAAGTGCAAATAACACCTACAATACCACCATGTATCACATAATGATCACATCACTAGTGGTCAGATCACCACCACATGACCATGAATACAGCACTGATCCAAGAGAGAAGCAAAAAAAACCACTGACTTTAAAGGGGACTCTCAAAAAGAAAATTTTCCCTAAAGATTTTTTTCTTTTTCCCCCGATTCTTCTCTATCCCCCCAGACCCCCAAAAATGTATTCTCTGATGGGTATTGTTCTCTTTAACTTTTCTGCTGCACCCGGGCCAAAATTTCCCAAAGATGAGTTTTTTTCTCGCCCAAAGGGATTTTTCCCCTTCAAAATTTACCTCAAAAAAACGCTATAGACCCCCTCACTTTTAAAAAGCACATTTTAAAACCTATTGCCATATCTCTGCCCAAACCCCCCTCCCATAGAACCCCAAAAATAGTTAAAACACCCCCTTTTGTCCCAAAAACCCCATTAAAATTTACCAAAGGAAAAAGTTACGTGGTGTCCATTTGTGCAACTTTTGAATTGGGCATTTGGGGTGGCTATTTGGGGGCCCTTCCCCGGGGCCAAAATGCCAAACCCTGCCCATGAAAAACAAAAAACTCGGGCCCATGGGGTTTGGGTCCGAAAGGGCACATCTTGTTTTGGGGCCCCGGGACATGTCGAAATTTCTTAAGTAAGCGAGGCAGGGGGAAATATAGAGTTTTCAACACCTCTCCCCTATCCCAAAGACTAAAAGCCTGTAGGTTTTCCCGCTTGGGAGATCCTGGGAGAAATTTTCCCAGGGGAAGGAAAAATTTGTGAGAAATCACGCTGTTTTCCCCCGGAAAACTTGCCCCCGGGAAAGCGACCCCCCCCCGGGAAAGAGCGGGAGATTATTTGTTAAAGCGTTTAAACTTTGGCTATCGACACCCGGGCGTTTATCATAGTCCCCCCACCATCGAAAAGGTTTTTCGATAGTGAGCAGCCCCGATTAAAAAGCGTGCCCAAAAAAGGTCTATGGAGAGCAACAAAAACCTTCTTTTCTTACCCCAAACAGGGCGGAGAAGTTTGGAAAAAAACGCCCCACAAACAGTCAAAGGATACTTGCTACTCTTAGGGCAAACACTTAGGTTAAAAAAAGCCACAGGAAAAAAAAAACCCAACCATTCACTACCCCTGTTTTGGGTACCAAAGCATAAACCCTTTAAAAACCTCATCCCCCCACAAATTAAAAAGTGCCAGAAGGCAGTATGATTTAACCATCATGTTTTTTTAAAACTGGACATTGAATACCCCCTGTCCTGAAACGCAGCATGACCCCCAAAACCTGCATGACCCCCCAAAATTTTAAAAAAATCCCGGGGAAAAAGGAGTCTTTCAACCCCCAAATTTTTATTTTTCACTGGATTTTTGACTATCCCCTGCCCCTGGGCCACAGAAATGAGCCCCAAACCCATGCCCCCCAAAATTTTTAAAAAAGTCCCGGGAAAAAAAGTAGTTTTTAAAACCCACCATTTTAGTTTCACTGGACATTGACTATACCTTTTCCGGGGCCAAAAGCAGGGAGCCCCAAACCTGAAAGACCCCCCCCTTTTAAAAAAGTCCCCCGGGAAAAAGGATCTTTAAACCCAAACCATTTTATTTTCACTGGACTTTTGACTATACCTTCCTGGGCCACACATAAAGCCCCAAACCTGAAATGAACCCCCACTTTTAAAAAAAGTCCCCCGGAAAAAAAGGATTTTTTCAACCACCTTTTTTAGTTTTTCCCCGGGACATTGACTATCCCCTGTCCTGGCCACAGCAGGGACCCCAAATATGCATGACCCCCACTTTTTAAAAAGTGCCGGAAAAATTTGGGATTTCTTTAAAAACCCACCTTTTATTTTTTCCCCAGGACATTAAACAAAACCCCTGTCCGGGCCCCCAAAACATGGCCCCAAACCGGCAGGGACCCCCCCCAATTTAAAAAGTGCCGGAAAAAGGAATCTTTCAACCCCCCTTTTAAGTTTCACTGGACTTTGACTATCCCCTTTCCTGGGCCACAGAAAGACCCGGGGCCCGGTTTTTAAACAGGGGGTGCGGTTAACCCCAGGCTGGGCCCCCGTCAACAAATTAACACGCAGGTTAAAATGCCCTGATGACGCGAAAACGAAAACTGTCGGCTGAACCCGAGTGGGGGAAGCAGAAGTGGAAAAACCTCCAGCCTTCCCAGTACCCCGTCAATACCGGGGTTACGTTTGCCCCTCCGTATGAGTGGGCCCAAATTTTTGACTTAAACTAAGAAATACTGGTTTTTTTAACCCGGCCCTTTTTACCCCCAGGGGCCCTTTATCTTGGCATTCTTTTTCCCCCTTTTTTTACTAAAATTTGCTGGGGGGAAAAAGGTTTCTCTTTATTTGCTCTGCCCCGTGCCCTACCCCCATTTCCTCTGAATAACCAAAAACCTGGCCCAATTTTTCCTGTACCTCCCTTGTAAAAAGGGGGAATTTTTTAACAGCTATTTTTACATGCAAGTTTTCAAAGTATTTTTAAATTCTAAAAAACCCACTTTTTTAAAAAAATAGGATGGAACCCCCACCTTTCCCTTTGTTTTTTTTTTTTAAAAATTTGTTTTAAAGGGGTTGCCCCTCAAAAAGGGTTTGAAAGCAAGTTAAAGATCTTGCAAAAACAAGTCTTTTTGCAATATGTGTCCTTTAAACAGTGTCCCTACCTTTTCCGGGTTTCTGACAGCACCCAACCCCCTTTAGCCCCCTCTTGACCATTGTGAAAACAAATGGGAAAGTTAAAAACAACATTTTTAGAATAGGACCTGTAGTATAGCGCAAGTCCAGAAAAAGGCCCCCCCAAAAAATTTAAAAAATGAACCCCCTTTAGGGCCCCTTTTTGACAATTGTGAAGAAAAAATGTCTATTAAAACAACATTTTTTAGAATAGGACCTGTAGAAAAACTGCAATTTTAAAGCAGGGGACCCAAAAAAATTTAAAAAAACTTCCCCACCACTGTTAAAAATTGTGGGAAAGGGGAAATGCCACTTAAAAACCACAATTTTTGTTTCCAAAAGGAAACCCTGATTAAATTTCTGTATCCACAGCAACCCTAACCCCAAAAAATTATAAAAATGACTGTTAAAAATTGTGAGGCAACATGAAACCCCCAAAAACCCTTGACAATGTGAAAAATTTAAAGATGAAGGAGTAAATGGAAAATGGGTTTTTTTCATGAAACCTTTGGGGTCTTTTAGTCTCCTCACAGGGAAAACCACAAAAAGAACTGGTTTTGGGGAAATTTAGAATAAAAATTGCCCGTAAGAAATGAAACATTTTAAAAATAAAAATTTTTTAAAAGGGCCATTTTTTTTTTGGAGAGGAAAGGGGAAGTAACCACAACAATCGGTACCTCGACAATAGGGGGCCACAACATCATTTAGAGAACCATTCCCGATTTTAAACTTGGGTGAAAGACAAAAAAGATCCACAATCTGGGGGAAAGTCCCCGGGTGCTTTTTCCCGTAATGATTCCCCACCGGTGTGCTGAAGGCGCTCCGATAAGACGTGGCTGGTGGGGAGGACAACACCACAAAGGGGTGACGAGCCAGCTCGGGGCCCTTCATTTCCCTTTTGGATACCCAGAAGTCTATTTGGGGTTTCCGGGAAAAAACATACAAAAACAACGGTGTTGAGACGCAGAAAGTCCCCGGGACCATGATCTTAAGCGGTCTCCCGGGGGTTGTAAACTGTGGCCGCAATTTCATGAGGTGGTGAGGGGGTAAAAAAAAGAAAGCCAGAGGGCCAAACCCCTTAGGCTTTTTGCCACCCTTGCCTTTTTGCGCCGCAGCTGCCGCTACGGCTCACTTGGGACTCTACTGCTGTCACCTCGCGGGGGTTTTTCCCAAAACCCCTTTACATTTGAAAAAACGTGAAGGGAGAAAGCCCAAAAGATGTCTCCTTTTATCAATCACAAGGTAAAACCATTTCCGCAATTTTTCTCCAATTTTTGGGGGGGGTGGAAGGAAAGTGCTGATTTTGTTTTGTTTCCGGGGATCCCCCCGGAGGGTGGGGCCCCCCATAACTGTTGTTCAATTTTTAAGGGCCTTAATGCGAGGATCAAAGTGGGGAAATGGAGCACCCAACACTCATGTTAGAATGGAGCCTTTTGGGGTTTCCCCAAACCTCTGGGTTGAGGGGGACTAAACAAAAAATCATCTTCCTCATCCCGCCCCCAAATTTCACCCAACCCCCTTTCCAAGGCGGGACGTCGGTGGGCTAGGAATACCCCCCTCCCCCCGCTTTCCCCCTGGGACACTTCAAAAACCCGCCCTGACTTTCCTCCAAAATAGGCACCCAGAAGCTGAGGGGCCCGCCCTTCACACTCGGGAAACCCCGAAACCCCTGCCTAATGAAAAAACCGATAAAATTGAGAAAAAAAGTCCCCCACCTTGGGATTTTTACGGGGAGAAAGGCCCGTGTCCCGCAACCGTGCCCCCTCCTCCTCCTTTTTCCCGGGGGGACCTGATGTTTTTAGGGTGCCAAAAGATCGTTCCAAAACTAAAAATCAAACCAAAAAAGCTCTTCTGACAAGGGCATCGTCCCACGAAACCCTTTTGGGGCTTCTTTTAAAACTGGCAAGGGGGGTGCAGAGCTCTTTCACCTTCCTCCCCCCTCGGGGGGCCCCAAACCCCCCCCCGAGGTCCCCACAACCGCTGGGTTGGGCAGGCCAAAGTTCACTTGTAACTGCAAAAGGGATTGCCTACTTTTCCCCAATATCGCTGGGGCATGTGGAAGGGGGGAATTCCAGCCCTGGGTTGCCACTTTAACAATTTAGACGGTTTTACGGGGAGGCCCCGAGCTGACGCTGCCAAAAAAGCCAAAGGGGGGACGAAGCAGGGGGGCGAACCCGGGGGAAGGCGAACTCAGACCTCACCTTTTTTCACAGGGGAGTCCCCGACCCCGGGTAAACCCCTTTAGAAAATTTTTCCCCACGACAAGGTTTTATGACAGTGCCCCGCAAGGGAATTTTTTTAGCCTACCGATCTTTAAGGGGGGGGCCAGAAGTTTCGCCCCCTTTTTCGCCACCACCTTGCCTGGCACAAGGTTTTTGTCACCCAGCCACGCTCCCCTCTCGGTTTCGGAAGCCGCCAA
Organism: Phyllomedusa bahiana; assembly: GCA_025379985.1. Classification (NCBI taxonomy): domain Eukaryota; kingdom Metazoa; phylum Chordata; class Amphibia; order Anura; family Hylidae; genus Phyllomedusa; species Phyllomedusa bahiana. The sequence goes on from JAODAL010074128.1 coordinate 8,711, forward strand.
AAGCTCCCGCCCCGTATTTTGGAAAGGTCCTTTCCCAAACCCAAATTTAATTTCAACACGGCCCCGGGGTCTCAGGGCCGTGGGTGCCAAACCCGAGGACCTTGGGGGAAAAATCCCCGCAAACCAAACCCTGCGGTTTTTAAGAGCGAGCGCCGAGCCTGAGACCACCCCTTTCCCCCCCCCCGACAGCGAGAGACATCCCCCCCCCCTCACCCAGTGACGTCACAAGAGATATAGCGTCCTTGGGCCGGCTTCCCAGTTCCCCTTTTTTTTCCCCCCCCCCGGGGGTGAGATGGACCTTTTTCCGGGCACGATGCCGACAACCGCTTGAAATTTTAAAATGACCCCGGGCGGCCCGGGGGGGGAAAGGTTTTTTTGGCAAAAAATGCCTCTCGGCATCTGGAAATTTTTGGGGGAGGGGAGGGCCTGATGTGGCGGAACCCCTCTTTGTCCACCAGACAGAAAGGCAACATTTCCAAAGGCCCCAAAAACCGGGAATGCCGACATTCCCAAACTTTTGGGTTTTTTATGGGGGTTTTGGGTTTTAAAGGGTTTTTTTCTGCTCCCAAACCTGGAAAAACAAAGGGTGGCCCGCTAACTGGCCGCTGTAAAGGCGTGCAGGCCCTCAAACTGGCGGAAGGAGAAGGGTTTTGGGAAGGGTTTTCCCATGGGGTTTCGGTGGTACCGGGCGACGGTGGGGCTGAAGCGGAGGCCCGAACCCCGGGAACATGACTCCCGAGAGACATGGGCAGCTGAGAACCTTGGTGGGGCGGAGGAGGAGAAGGGAGAAAAAAACAAAGACAGTGGTTGGAGGGCCCGGCCCTCGGTCTGGCCTTTTTTGGCCAAAATGTTCCCTCCCTTTAAAAATCATGAATTCCCCTGCAAATTTTACTAGACATGTTTTGGGGGTGGTTTTTCCCCTTAAGGTTTTTTGCCCTAAAAATGCTTTTTGGGGAAAGGGGGCATAAAGACATCCTGGGTTTAATCGAGGCTTGCTCAAAGAAGGCCCAGGCTTGAAGGTCCGGGACCTTTTTGAAAGGCGATAAGCCCAGGAGCGGGGTTTTCCCCCCTGACCGTTGGGTGGCGGGTCATATCAGCGGGCTTCTTTCGACCCCCCCCCTTTTTGTGGCGGGACCCCGTGTTGACACTACCCCCCCTCGTCCCTTTCCCCCTCGCCCCTGATGAAGCGCTCGCAAGCAAAATCCCGGAAAAGACCAGGATGGATCCGCAATGTCGTCATCAAAATCAACACAGGTTGGGCTTGGTCTTTCCGACTTTCTGCCCCCCAGAAGCGCGGGGTACAACAAGGGGCAAATGCCCAAAGGGGTTGCCACCTCCCCCGGGTTTTTTCCGATTGACCGGCTTTTCCCTTTACCTCCTCTGATGGCATCAAATAACTGGGGTTTAGAGCAAAACAAAAACATCCCTTGAAACTTTTTAAAAAGCCCCCTTTGACCCCCAAACCGCATTTTTTCAACAAAGAGGTCTTCAGACAATTTGGGTTATCCACAGTGGTGGGTACAAAGAGTTTTAAATTGGGCTGCTTCATGTTTGGAAAGGAAACTGAAAAGATGCGATACGACATTTTTGGCCGTGACTGGGGGGACGGGAGGTTTAAAAACTGCAGATCAGGTTGCATTAACCACTGAAAAAAAGGGCCCGATTAGGCGACGAAGTTCCCTTACTTAGATTCACAAGGGGCCCTGAAACCCCGCGATGACAGGCCTGAGGTCCCCCGCAACTGCCGATCCCCCGGCAAAGCGTTTTTGCGCCCGCACTGGAAGGAGCACCTTTTCTCTTTCCTTTTACCTCCATGTTTCTAAAACCCCCCCTTTTTTTTTTTTTTTTTTTTTTTTTTTTGCTCGCTTACCACCTTTCATTTCCTCCCCATGTTCAGAAATATAAAAATTTTTGAGAAGGTATGGAATAGTTTTGAAAAGGCCCCCTTTTTAAAAAATGGCAAATCACAGCAAATTTTCCCAAAACCCCTAAATCAAAAAAAAAATTGTGGGTTTAAATTTTTAAAAGCAAGGTGTCTAAAAAAAAAAAATCTGGAAATGGGCAAAAGTCAAAAAACCCACGTATCGTTATGTTTTTAGTATAATTTCAGGGTATTTTTGCACCTTTTTAAAAAAACCTTTTTGACAAAAGAATTGCTGTTTTAAGATTTACTGGATTTCAGCGCCCAAAGAAAAAAAAACTGGGGGCGCAAAAATCAAAAAAAACGTAACTGTTAAGTTTTTCGGTAAAAAAACGGGGATTTTTTTGCACTTTTTTTTTTCCCCTTTTTTTAATTCACCCGTGTGACAATAGAATTTTCTGTTTTTAAAATTTACCCCTGGATGCTGCGTCAATGAAAAAAGCTGGGGGCGCAAAAGTCAAAAAACAAAGGGAAACTGGTTTTGTTTTCCCTATGATACACGGTTTTTTGGGAACAAACAACCTGTGCTGCCCACAAGATTGCTGGATTGTAAATTTAAAAAAGCAAAAGGGGAAAAATCAACACAGGTTGGGAAAGGGTAAAATTTTAAAATGAAAACCTATCTGAAATGTATACCTGATAATAAAAGTGGAGTTTTTCACCTAACAAAGAGACCTGCAGTTACTAGAAATAGTGAAACCAAAATAAGTTTAGGCTGCCCCAAAATCCAGGAAATATTTCAATAGCAAACTTTTTAATAAAAAAGATATTGCAGTGCAATGTCTACACTAAGTCTTGGTGAATTTTAATCCAGTGTTCTTTATAGATAAGCTTGTCTGTGTTCGCCCGCGGGGCCCCCCCCCCCCACCCCCCCAGACTTTACAGCGGTAGATTCTTCTTTAAAATTCTCTAGCTAACTACATAAAATCTTCAAATCTCTAATCTAACTAAATTGGAAGGATCACAGCTAATAGAAAGGGTTTCTCTGTGCAGAAATAGACTAATTTCGCTGAGCTGTTTGGCCACAGGCAGAGCGCACTTTCCAAATTCCTATGAGACGCTGAGAGACACTAAGGCTGAACAGGAAACGCTGTTCTATGTAATACGAGGTCATGTGATTTTTTCAGCCAATCGCAACCACACACATCCCAGTCATGACGTCGCACACACATCTCACCCCTTCTATTCTGTAATCTGATTTGCTGGCCGCCAAAATTACAGGAAGCGCCGAAAATGGCGAGATCTTAATAGATGATGCACAGATTTTAAACCTTAATTATCGCATGATCTGAAAATTTCGATCACCATAAAAACCTTGCCGATTTCAACTTTGTCGATAAAAATCGCTCAACACTAGTGGAGAGGTGAGTAGTGTACTTTTTTGTAGTCAGTCAGAGCGGCTGCATTTTATCTACAGGGGGCATATATTCCTACAGGAGGCATATTATCATACAAGGAGCATTTTAATATATATCTACAGGAACCTATATACTCTATACCTACAGGCAGTTTTATACCTACCTAGAGGAGGCTGTATAGTTACAGGAGGCTGTATATCTACCTACAGAAGACTGTATACCTACCTACAGAGGGCTGTATACCTACAGGGGACTGTGTACCTACAGGAGGCTGTATACATGCAGGAGACAAAATTAAGTAGGTAGGTAAATAAGCCCCCAGTAGGTAGGTAGGTACACAGGACCCCCAGTAAGTAGATAGGTATATAGGGTACGTAGGTAAATAGGGGCCCACAGAAGGTAGGTACACAGGGCCTCCAGTTGGTAGTAGGTATGGATTGTTCCACCAATAGGTAGATTGGTATATACTGTCCCACAAGTAGTTGGGTAGATATATAAGAACTCTGTTGGTTAGTAGGTAGGTATATTGGGTCCCACAGCAAGTAAATAGGTATAAAGGGCCTGCTATTAAAAATAAATAAAATAATACTCACCTCTCCCTGTTTCCCAGCCAAACACCTCTTGAGTCTGGAACGGGCAGAATGACATCATCATGCCTCCTGCTCCGGGAAACCACTTCCAGCATCTACTGGATCATAAGCCTAGCCATAGGCTCATGGCCTACTACAGAAAGCAGAGCAGGCAGCACAATGACATTACAACAGCGCACCACCTACGTTGTGGCATCTAGTAGGCTGAACGGCTGGGATCGGAGGATCCTTGTTGTTCTGCCAGAGTCGTCTGCATTGTACAGGCAGTGGCTGCTGAGTCTATGACCGAGTGATGCAGTTGTGTGGCTCAGGGGCCTGGTCGCACGTTGGACCTCGACTCCTGTAGCTACACTACTGGTCGGTGGGGCAAGGAGCATATTGCTCCTTACCCCGCTGTAGCTTTCAATTGTATACGTGTCTGCTGGACATGTATACAATTGAAATCTACAGCGGAGTAAGGAGCAAGTGCTCCTTGCCCCCTAGACACGCATACAGTTGAAAACTTGCACCAGAACTCGGGGCCCACCAGGGGAATCACCAGCCCCAGGTAGACTCTCTGAGCCAGCGCAGCAGCCGGGACCCTAGCAGCCCACCAGTTGGCCTGCTTGATATATTATTACACTTTACAATTTCCTCTGGTAGTGAGTTACACAGTCTCACTGTTCTTACAGTAAAAAATCCCCTGCTATGTTTATGTGAAAACCTTCTTTCCTCTAGGCATAGAGGATGCCCCCTTGTTCTAGATACACTTCTGGGTATAAATAGATCATTGAAGTTATCTTTATATTGACCTTTAATATATTTATACATATTTTTTTATGTCCCCCCCTAAGCCATCGATTCTATAAACTAAATAACCCTAATCTTGCTAATCTTTCTGGGTATTGCACTCTACATAGTTCTTATTTTTTTCGTTGCCCGCCTTTAAACCTGTTCAAGCTCTACAATGTCTTTTTTTTGCACTGCTGTTCTTATCATGTGCATCTATGCCCCTTTTAATATACCCCATGATCTTATTTGCCTTGGCAGCTGCTGCCTGGCATTGGCTGCTACAATTAAGTTTTTTGTCAATGAAGATTCAACTAATATTACTTTTTTTCTTACTTTTAGGCCTCGTTCACACGACGGATTTGGCCGCGGTTATGGCCGCGGGTTCCGTCGCGGTTTCTGCGGCCATAACCGCGGCCAAATCGCGCCTAGTTTATTAACATGGTTTCCTATGGGAAACCGCGTTAATATTGACACTGCGCGGGTTGGGCCCCGGCCGCGGCCAAACCCGCGCATGTGAAGAACTCTCCTGTCAATTCCTGACAGTCAATTCCTGACGCGGGCATCGCCGCGGGTGTCGCTGCAGGCGGTGCGCGGCTGGGATGCGGCTCGCGCCACGGTTTGCCCCCTGCTATTAATTTGCATGGGGGCAAACCCTCGGCGCAAGCCGCGCCCCCCAAACCACACCCCTCCTGCACGGAGACCACGCCCACCACCCGCGGCGCAAACCCGCGTCGGGAGACGCGAGTTTGAGGCGCGGTCCGACGAGGTTCTGGCCGCGGGAGCCGCGGCATGAGCCGCGCGAAACCCGCGGCCAAAACCGTCGTGTGAACGAGGCCTAATAGCACTGACTTTAACATCTGTTCCTTTCCCTAATGGGGACAATCTAATTTCTCTATTTCAGACATACTGGGGTCAAAATTCATAGGAAGCCAGTTAAATATATAAGAAGTTTTCAGTATGGTAGGAAACCAGAGTAGTGAAAGAAATCCACACAAACATGGGAAGAACATATAAATTCCATGCAGATGTTGGTCTTGGTCTAATTAAAACCTAAGACTTCAAAGCCCCAAGGCAAGAATGATAACTACTGAATCACCTCGTGACCCAAATAATAAACCAATGAAACATTCCTTTCA
>JAODAL010074129.1:0-14485 GCA_025379985.1 Phyllomedusa bahiana
CCCCCCCCAGGGGCCCGCCGGGGTGCATGGACTTAGATGGACGTGTGGAGGCGGAGCCTCAGGGTCGAGGACGGGAACAGGGATTCGTGGGCAGACGGCTCAGCCGGGCTGGGGCCTGCAGCGCTGGGGGGCCCACCTGGGAGCCCTGCTACGGAGTTTTCGGTCGGGGGCCATGGGAGGTTCACTGTCCGGGAGCAGGGCATCAATGGAGCCAGAACCCAGGAGGACGGTCGACGAGGACGAGCAGAAGTCTGCAGGGACGGGCGCGCGGTGGGGACCCAAGCCCCCGGCACCCGGGTGAGTTTGGTTCCAGTCTTGTCGGGACGGGGGAGGGCCGGGGACGGCAGGGGGGGGGCTCCGAAGGTGAGGCTACTACAGATTGGGGGAATTTGGGCGTTTAAACTTTGGGGAAGTTTAAACGCCTTCAGGTGGGGGGGGGGGGGACCAGCGGGGGGCCTGATCCCGTTGTCGGCTGGGGTTAAAGGGTTAGGGTCTGGAGGGGTGTTACCCCCCCTTTGGGTTGGGTGAGTTACCGTGGTGGGGCCCTAGGGGGGGGAAATGCCAGATTCGTGCAGACAGAGCGGATATGGTGGTAAGTTCGTTGGATGATAGAGCTAGGGGGGGGTTACTTGTTTTCGAGGGCCCTTGGGGCCATTTAAAAAGGGAAAATAAGAGAAAAAAATCTGGCAGGAAAAAGGACGGTTTTTTTTACCCGAGAAAAAAAAGGGGAAAGGGGGCGAAATTTGGGGGGGGGGGGGGGCCTGATTCCACAGCCCTTCCAAAGGGGATGCAGGCTTTTGCCTTCGGGGGAATTTTATTTGGGAAAAAAGCGCCAAAAAAATTGTTCAGGGTATTTTGCTTTTTGGACTCGATGCAGAGGCACAGGGGTGTATGGGGGGACAGGCTGCCCCCCTTGACAACAATTTCGTCAGCGGAAGGCGGTCCGGCACCCCTTTCCGGTGGGATCAGAAGGCATCGGGTTGGTTGAGGGGAGGCCCCTATGGGGAAACGGTAGCCCTTTCGGGGGGGACTGGCACTTGGGGGCCAAGGGGGGGGGGGGGTGTTTGGGGGGGTCCCAGCGGGAAGAAAGGCGGGGTCTGCTGGCATTTCATGATATCAGTGAAATTTTTGGGCGGGCTGGGGTTTAGGCATCCTTTCCGGGGTCATCCCTTCCCAGGGGTTTTTCCCCGTGTTTGCGGAAGGAAAAGGGGGGACAGGTAATCCAGGGGGGGCCCCCGGTGAGTCAGTCGCGTGGAACCTTCCCTAGTAGTACCCGGGGATGGGGGGGCAGCAGTTTGTTGCGGGAGGGGTTTGGAGTTGGGGCTTTAAAATACCAGCACCAAGGCAAAAGGGTTTCCTTTTTTCGCCAAAAATTTGAAATCCGCTCCCCCCTCCGGATGGGGGTTGTCGGAAAAATTAGCTAAGGGAAAGTATCTTTGGGGAAAGGGGGCGGGCCCTTTCAAGCCCCTTTCCCGGGTGCCGAATTTGGTGGTCCCCCCTTGGAAGTGGTCCCAAAAAAAAGGGCCGAAAAAATTTTCGGCTTATTCATCACCTTCTTCCCTAAGGCCTGTCGGTGAACGACGTATTCCCCCGGGAATTTGTTCCGGGGTTTTATCCCCTTTTTTTTATGCGGCGCTGCGTGGGAGGGCATCGGAAAGGGTGCCTCATGGAAAAAAAAATATATCGAATTCCCGCTTTCAGTTACTACCGTTCACCCAAAGAATGTGAAGCTGCGGGGTTTGTTGTGGGAAGGGGGAGTTTTTTGCCCGGTGCCTACCTAGGGGGGCTCAATCTCTTGTTTCTATTTCAGGCGTTTAAGTTCCTTTTGGAATGGGGGTGCGAACGATCTGGATTGCCATCTGTCACCCAATTGGAACTTTTTGTGCTTTGGGGCCCGGGGACTAACGTATGGGGTCGCTGTTGGCATCAATGCGTGGGTGGCAGGGCTTTTGGGGGGTTCCCCTTGGGCCGACAAGCAAAGGGCCCCACCACGATTAATTTTTTGGGATTGGATTAAACTCGATGACGAGGAATATCATTAAACCAAGGCAAGTGCGGGACACGAAAAGGGAAATTGGGGTTTTTGGGTTGTAAAAAGTGTCGCTTTGGGACCTGCTGTCCAAATGGGTAAAACTAAATTTTGCTTGCAGGGTAATGCCGGGGGGAGGGGTTTCTGGAGATGGGGCGGTGGCGGCGGGGGGGAAAAGGCCCTCACCACTTCATTTGGTGTGGTTTTTGGGGTGAAGGGGTTTGAAAGGTTTGGGGCTCCTTTTTAGCGCATACAATTTGGGGCTCTATCTTTTGGAGAAGGGTGTGAGCAAATTTGGGCATTGGGCCTTTACGTGCGGCGGGAGGTGGGGTTTTTTTTGCTTACTGTCAGGAGGCATGGTGCGCGGGGCCTGGGGTTTAAGGGGGGTCTGTTGGAATGGTTTTTGGGTTGGAATTGTTTCCGTTAGTTTTGGCACTGATTTAAGGGGCAGCGCTTTGAGAAAAAAAGGGTTCAGTTCAATTGTGATAATTGGGGGTTTTTCAGCCATTAATTTTTTATCGCCTCTTCTCCCCCGGGTTAAGTTTGTTGCGGATTTTGTGCTCGGTGTTTGGATTTAAAAACCCGGGGGGGTGGCGCGGGCATGTACCGGGTTTAAAAATATTACCGATGGCCTTATCTGTTCGCGTGGGAGCGTTTTGGGGAGCTGGCCCCGGGGATGCGCAGCGGGGGGGTGGAGTGCCCCGAGAGGATGTGGCCCTTGGTTTCGGTTTCCCGGGGGCCCCAGCTTTTTTTCGGGTCCCCTTACCAGGGACTTGGAATCGAAACAAGTTCGTGGGAATTTTTGGGAACATTGTTGTTGGGTCGGGGCCATATAGCCCGACTGAGGATAGGTGGAGCCTTTTCAGCTTTTTTGGACACGTGCAAACGAGCGAGGGCCGTTTCGGGGGTTTCGCGCTTTTAGCGGGGTTGGCCTTTGTTTTAAATGGGGGGGGTTTTGATGTGACTAAGGCTTTTGGGTTTTTAAAAGCCTAAAAGGTTATCGAAGGGGGGCTGGGGTGATTGCGTCCCCCGGTTTTTTCCACGTTGGAAGGTTGGGGACCGTATTGGGGGAAGTATGCACTTTGGTTTTTGAGGCGGTGTTTTTTCGGTTGGGCTTTCTCGTAGCCTTTTTTTTTGGCTTTTGGAGTAGGGGGAATTTGGGTTTGCCCAAAGAAAAAAGGTGGCTGGGGGTTTGAGGTCGGAGGATGGTCCTGCGGGGCAGGGATCGGGTTTATTCAGTTGAAAAGGGTCAAAAACAGCCCCAGTTTGGGGGGAAATTTTTTTGGGGGGGTTGGGGGGGATTTTTTTTTTTTTTTTGTTTTTTTCCCTTTTAAACCCTTTTTTTTTTTTTTTTTGGTTTTTGGTTGTCTGGGGGTTCTGGGCTTGGGTCCGCTCATTTTCTCCGCATTCTTTCAGGATGGTGCCCTAAAGGGGCCCGGGGGGGTTTGATGCAAAATTAAAAAAAAAAAGGGAGATGGGGGTCGGCGCGTTACAAGATTTACATTCGGCCGCACCTGGCTCAGGGTGGGTCGGAAACAAAGGGGTGCAGGGGGCGATAGTTCAGGTTTTTTGGTGTGTCAACTATGTTCACCCTCCCCCCCCTCTTCCCATTCCCTTTTTTTGCGTTTGGGGGCCCCGGGGGTATATGGTGTTTTGTTTTATTCTTTTTTTTGCAGGACGCCAGATTGCCTGGTTTTTCGGGCCCCTCTTTGTCATTGGGGCGCGGAACAGCGGGCTCTTTGGCTAGCGGCGACAGATGGGGGGTTCCGAGGAAAAGGGGTGTGGTTCGGGGGATCGGGAAAAGAGGCCCCCAGATGAGACAGGTCCTTCCGGATTTTCAGCAATTCGCGCCTGGGGTAGGCCCCGGATTTTGTTCATGCCGGGGGCAACGATCTAGGGCTGCGCCCCATTAGGGGAAATAATTGTATGCGCTTTTATACCGCACTTGGGCTTTGTACCCTTTTTGGTTTTTTTGTGGTCCGATATAGTGCGTAATTGCGTGGGGGGGCAGCCGGAGTCGCGGTGGGTTGAAAGGGAAGGATCAAGGGGAACAGGGGGTGGCGTCTTTTGTGGCCGGGGGGGGTTTTTTGGGCGGCTTGGGAGTGGAACAGGTGATGGGGGCTTTTGCGGAGGATGGCGGCCTGAATCGGTTTTGGGATGGATTTTTTGGTCCTTTGGGCATCTGGGAAATTTTAAGCGAGCGTTGGGGCGTGGGGCGTCGCGCTCATGAGGTGTCATGTCCTGCTTTGGTGGGGTTTGGGGGCCTTTAGTTTGGTAAGTAGTTGGGGGAGTCGCTCGTTGGCCCAAAATTTGGTTGGATGGGAAAGGCCCCCATATAACCCTATATATCACAGAGCTCACTTTCCTCCCTCTATCAATAACCCTATAAATATCACAGAGCTCAGTCCTCCCTCTTCATAAACCCTATATATCACAGAGCTCAGCCCTTTTCTCCCCTACGGATAAACCCCAAAAACACAGAGCTAAACTCTCTCCCTCTATCATATAACTCCTATTTAAACAGACCCTCAGCTTCTCTCCTCTATCAAATAACCCAAAATTTTTCACAGAGCTCAGCTTCTCTCCTCTATCTTTAGACCCTATATATCACAGAGCTCAGCTTCTCTCACGTATCATATAACCCTATATATCACAGAGCTCAGCTTCTCTCCTCTATCATATAACCCTATATTATCACAGAGCTCGGGCTTCTTTCCTTTCAAATCATATAACCCTATGTATCACAGAGCTCAGCTTCTCCCCTGTATCATATAACCTTATATATCACAGAGCTTAGCTTCTCTCCTTCAATCATATAAACCTATATGTCACAGAGCTCAACTTCTCTACCTCTATCTCATTCTACTCTCAGATAGGGCAGGAGAAACCTCTGGGCAGGTTCCCTTTAAGCCTCTGGCCATGGGACTTAATATTTTTCACTTAGTGCAGAAGTACATGGGGCTGCATCATATACAGTGCAGTGACAGAGTTAGCACTGTTCCCTGTTTTTTTTTATACTGGGAAGATTACATGGACAAAGTATGACAGAAAATTGTCCTCAATAGTCCGTCTCTTCTAGTTATAAAGGCTCTGAAAAAATAATAAGCTGATCAAAGAGGGTTCTGTTGTTGTGTTCCCCAATAATCAGCGACAATTGATTGCCCTGCAGCGTCATCACAGGGACAATAGGTATTACATAATGCCATAAAATGCCAACTCTCCCGTTTTTGGCGGGAGGGTCCCCCCGCCCTCCGGGGATTGGCATTTCTCCCGCCGCCACAGGGGGCGGGGGCCTTTAAAATGACCACGGCGGCCTGGAGTAGCGCTATGCGCTACTCCAGCGGGCCCCCGGTCCGTTCCCAAAGTGCGGGTGAAGCGGGGCCAGGGTCCGTTCACCCGCCCGGCAGTCTCGCTGAGCAAGGAGGAGGAGGAGGGATCGCTCCCCCCTCCCTCCTCCCCCTGTGTGTCCGGCGCCGCTGTGCGCCGTACACACATGTCAGCGTCACAGAGGAAGTGGGCGCACGGCTGCACTCACTTCCCCTGGACGCTGAGGGGGATCGGTGGATCTGGCCGCTCTGCAGAGCCTGGTCAGGTAAGTGGATTTTATTATTTTATTTTATTAGTTTTAGGGGGGCCTGTCTGGCTACAATGGGGGGGTCTACCTGGCTACAATGGGGGTCTACCTGGCAACAATTGTGGCAATACCTGGCAACAATTTGGGGGGGGAATACCTGGCAACAGAGGGGCACTAAACCCGACTAACAATGGGGGCACTACCCTGGCTAACAATGGGGGCACTACCTGGCTACAATGGGGGCACTACCTGGCTACAATGGAGGCACTACCTGACTACTAATGGGGGCACTACTGGCTAACAGAGGGGGCACTACCTGGCTAACGATGGGGGCACTACTGGCTACAAATGGGGGGGGCACTACCTGGCTACAATGGGGGCAAATAACCTGGCTACAATGAGGGGTTCTACCTTTGGGAACAGAGGGGCACTACCTGCTAACAATGGGGTCACTACCCTGGCTAACAATGGGGGGAACTACTTGGCTAACAATGGGGGCACCACCTGGCTACAATGGGGGGCACTACCTGGCTACAATGGGGGGCACTACCTGGCTACAATGGGGGGCACTACCTGGCTACTAAAGGGGTCACCTGGCTACAATGGTTGGGTTTTACCTGGCAACAGAGGGGGCACTACCTGGCTAAAAAATGGGGGCACTACCTGGCTAACAAAAGGGGGCACTACCTGCAACAAGGGGGCACTACCTGGAAAGCAATGGGGGCATCTACCTGGCAACAGAGGGGCACTACCTGGAAAGGGAAAAGGGGCATACTACCTGGCCAACATAGGGGGCACTACCTGGCAAACAATGGGGCATCTACCTGGCAAACAATGGGGGCATCTACCTGGCAAACCAATGGGGGGCCCCTACCTTTGGGAAACAATGGGGGCATCTACCTGGCTAACAAAGGGGGGCATCTACCTGGCTACAATATTGGCACTACCTGGCTACAGAGATGGGATCTATTGGCTACAAGGGGCATCTACCTTTCCTGTTTAATGGGCACTACCTGGTTATGGGGGGCTACGACCTGGCTATCAGGGCATCTACCTGGTTTTCTTCCACAGCCGTTATGCAGTTAGGTGGAGTGGGTGTGGCTTTTTAAAGGGGCGTGGCATACCGTCAAGATGGGCGCGCCGCCCACTAGTGTCCCTGCTTTTTCATTTTCAAAAGTTGGCAACTATGCACTACTGGGGGCAGATATGTGTCACTATCACTACTGGGGCAGCTATGTGTCACTATCACTACTGGGGGCAGCTATGTGTCACTACTGGGGGCAGCTATGTGTCACTATCACTACTGGGGGCAGCTATGTATCACTATCACTACTGGGGGCAGCTATGTGTCACTATCACTACTGGGGGCAGCTATGTGTCACTACTGGGGGCAGCTATGTGTCACTATCACTACTGGGCATACCTCCCAACTGTCCCTATTTTGGAGGGACTGTCCCTATTTTTAACCCTTGAGCCCTCTTGCTCTATAAATGTCCCGTCTTTATTCATTTTAGATAATAGAATTCGCCTTCAATTAAAACCGACTATCAATCTTTAAAAAGTTATCTATGGCTTATACCTTATATTTACAGAACATTACTTAACCCCTGAACGAACCATGGGCGTATGAAGTACGGCCAGGGCCCGCTAAGGAGGGCTTTGCAAGGGGATCGCTCGCGACACCCTCCAGCATCAGCCGCCCGGTGAGTTAGAGGCAAATCGCCGCTAAACACCCGGCAGTAACAGCGCGGCGGGTGGCTCCGCCGCCGCAACTTGTTTTACCCCTCAGTGCGCCGCGGCAAAGATGGCCGCGGCGTCCAGAATTAACGCCGATCGGTTGCCGGACAGCGCACCGATCGGTGCGGTTTACGGCATAAGCCGGCAGCAATCTGGCGTCGATCCGATCACCGGGCACTGTGTACGGGAGCCTTGGGAAAGTCTCCCGTCACTTACCCTGGCCGGTTTTACAGCCCCACTTCCGTTCCGCAAGAACAGGAAGAGGTGAAACCGTCCATGCATTGTACACCCAAACACGCTTGGCCTATGCAATGCATAGTTGTAATTAACAAATCGCTCTGCCACCTAGTGTCAAGTACCACATGTGGCCCAATGTTACATAAAAAAAAAAATAATAAAAGTTCTCTTCTACAAAGTACAAAAAAAAAAGATTAAAGTTCAAATCAACCCCCCCCCCTAATACCCCCGATTTTACAAATAAAAAATCATTAAAAATAATAAAAAAGTTACACATATTTGGTATCGCCCGCGCGTCCGGAAAAAGTCCCGATCCTATAAAAATAAAACATCATTATACATCCCGTTACCAGAACACCGTAGAAGAAAAAAATTCCAACGCCAAAATTGCGTTTCTTTTGAGGTCATTTTACATCACTCAAAAACATAGCGGAATAAAAATGATCAAAAACGTTCGCAATGCATTCACAACTGCTAGCGAAAAAAAAGTACCCTTCAGCCTGCAAAAAAAGCCGCTCACGCGCCCCTGGGGTTTTAGTACAAAAAAGTTTTTGATCCACAAAACGGCACCCGGCGTAAATTTTTAAAAAGAAAATTTTTGGAAATTTTTTTTTAGGGTACCAAAACTAACGAAACCCTACAGTTTGTATTGCTGGATGCATAACAACCTGGAAAACAGAAACACATTATTTTTCCGAAGATTGAACCCCTAAAAAAAAAACACCCAGAAACTGGCAAAAATACGTTTTTTTTTACATTTTGTCCCATTGGGAATTTTTTTTTGGGGTTTCCCCCAGTATATTCTGTATAAGTGAAAACACCATTGAAAGTAATCTTGTCCCGCAAAAAAAAACCCTCATGTGTCTTGTGGGGTGGAAAAATAAAAAAGTTATGGCTTAGAAGGCGAGGAGAGAAAAATAAAGTGTCCCCCCCAAAAAACGCCTTTCCCCTTAAGGCGGGTCCCCAACCGCCGGTCCGGGGCTCCGGGCAAATGATCCCGGGCCGCCCGGTGATAGTCAGGGGTTTGATCGGGTCTGGCGGCCCGGCCGCGCAAACCTACGCTGCAAAAAAATCGTGCCTGCATTACGGGAAAGCAGGAGGGGTGCTTTACTGCCCCCTTTCCCTCTCCTGAAGCGCCGCCGCTGCTGTCGGCTGCCGGGGAGGGGGACTCGGCCATCCGGAAAGGTGAGTACTTCTTTTCTTTTTTTTTAAATTGCCTGGGTGCCCATTGGGGGCAGCACTAAACTAGGGGCCCCCTAGTATCACTGGGGGGCAGTTTTGTAACATTTCTGGGGGCCCATCATACGGGGGCCACTATCCTATTTTGGGGGGACTAGCTATCCTAAAGGGGGGGGTATCATTACTGGGGCCAGCTTCAATGGGGGGCTATGTATCACACGGGGGCCCGCATCACTCGGGGGCACTACTTTTCGGGAACACTTCACACGGGGGGGAGCTAGCTATCACTCCGGGGCCCGCTACACTATGGGGCCAGTAGCTACACTAGGGGGCAGCTAGCTACCTACTGGGGGGCCCGCTAGCTATCACTACTGGGGACAGCTATCACTTGGGGGCCAGTAGCTATCAACTGGGGGGGCCCGCTATCATACTGGGGGCAGCTAGCACACTACTGGGGGATTTTCTACACACGGGGGGGAGCTAGTGTCACTACACTAGGGGGCAGCTACTATCACATCACACGGGGGGAGCTATGTATACTACGGGGCAGCTATATCACTACTGGGGCACCGTATACATGGGGTAGTACTGTCACTATAAATACTGGGGGAGCTACGTATCACTTCACTACTGGGGGAGCTACTATCATATCACACTGGGCAGTAGTATCATTATCACTACTGGGGCAGTATGTATATTGCACTGCAGGGGGAGTATCTATTTTTCCACTACTGGGGGGAGTATTACACTATGGGGGACCATGTAAATCATACGGGGCAATGTACATTATCACAAAATTTGGGGAGCTTTTTATCACTATCACTACTGGGGAGTATTATTTTTAGCACTGCAGGGGAGCTATGATCATTTGCCTTTAAATGCAGCTGAGTATGTATCACTATCACTACTGGGGGCAGCTATGTTTCATTATCCCCCACAGGGGGGAGCTATTTTCATTTTTCACTTTCGGGGGAGCTATTAAAAAATTTTCACTACGGGGCCCCTATTTTTCATTATCACACGGGGCAGCTATGTTTTCATTATCACTACTTTTTGGGGAGCTATGTATCACTTTCACTACTGGGGCCGCTATTTGGGCATTAACACAAATGGAACAGCTTTTTTCATTTTCACTAAATGGGGGCAGCTATGTATCACTATCACTACTGGGGGAGCTATTTTTTTATTATCAATACTGGGGGGGCTATCCAAACACTATCACTATTGGGGGGAGCTATTTTTCAATATAAAATACTGGGGCAGCTATGTTTTTATTATCAAATACTGGGGACTATTTTTTTATTATCACACTGGGGGGCAGCTATGTTTCATTAACACTACTGGGGCACTAAAGTGCCCAAAAACCCCAAAACCCGGGGCAGCTACAAAGTACACTATCATACGGGGGAAACTAAAGTATCCCCCTATCACTACTGGGGGACTATGTTTCATTATCAAATACTGGGGGGGCTATGTTTCAAATTTTCACTACGGGGGGAGCCCATGTAACAATTTTCCCCTACTTTGGGGGGAAACTATGGGATCACAAACACTACTGGGGCGCAAAGTTTCATTATCACTACTGGGGGCAGCTATGTTTTATTAACACCCACTGGGCAGCTATGAAATCACAAAAAAAAAAAAAAAAAAAAAAAAAAAAGGGAAAAAAAAAAAAAATTTTAAAAAAAAGGGCAAAAAAAAAATAAAAAAAAAAAAAAAAAAAAAAAAACCCCCCAAAAAAAAAAAAAATTTTCACAAATTTGGGGGAGCTATTTTTTTATTGGGCCCCGGGAGGGGCAAACCCATGGAAACATTTTCATTTACAAGGGGGGCACCCATGTATCACATCACTACTGGGGGGAACTAAAGTTTCATTATCCCCACAGGGCAGCTATGTTTCATTATCACTACTGGGGCAGCTATTATAACACTACTGGGGGGCTATTTTTTCCCTTTTCACTACTGGGCACTATTTTCATTAAACACTATTTTGGGGGGGGCTATGTTAATTTTCACAAATTGGGGCAGCTAAGTGTTCCCCTTTTCACTACTGGGGCAAACTATGTTTTATTATCAAATACTGGGGGAGCTATGTTTTCATTTTCACAAAAGGGGCCCGCTAAGTTTTTATTATCACTTTCTGGGGGGAGCTATTTCATTTTCACTATTTGGGGGACCTTTTTTTCATTTTCACTACTGGGGCAGCTATTTTTCCCTTTTTCACTACTGGGGGAGCTAAGTTTAAATTTTCCCTACTGGGGTAGCTATTTTCAAATTAAACAATAAATGGGGCGGCCTTTTTTTTCATTTTCACTACTGGGGGGAGCTATGTTCAATATCACTACTGGGGCAGCTATTTTTTCAATTTTCACTACTGGGGGGACCATTAACAAATTTTCACAACTGGGGGGAGCTATGTTTTTAAATCACTACTTGGGGGGAGCTATTTTTCATTATAATACTGGGGGTACTATGCATTTCAAATACTGGGGGAAACTATGAAACACTATACTACGGGGGCACTATTATTTAAACACAAATGGGGCAGCTATTTTCATTTTCACCCAAATTTGGGGGACTAATCAACATCACTACGGGGGCACCCATTTTCATTTTCACTACGGGGGTGCTATTTTTAAATTTTCACTACGGGGGACTATGTAACATTTTCCCCCAAAAGGGGGAGCTAAAGGGATCATTTTCACTCGGGGCAGCTATGTTTCATTATCACTACTGGGGGCACTATGTTTAATCAATTTCCCCCTAAATTTTTTAATCAAAATTATCAACTTTTCAAGGGGGAAGGCCCCAAGGGGAATTTTTTCCTTAACACTCTTTGGGCAGGCCCCTCTGGGGGTTTTTTCACTTCACTACTGGGGGGAGCTATCTATTATCACTAACACTATCACTTACTTTTGGGGGCATCTATTATCACTATCAATACTGGGCAAACTTTTGGGATTTAAATCACTACGGGGGCAGCTATTTTTCATTTTCAATACTGGGGGGAGCTATGTTTATTTCCCCTACTGGGGCAGCTATTTTCATTAAACACTACGGGGGCAGCTATGTATCCACCCAAACACAAACTGGGGGGATCTATGGAAACACTATCCACTTGGGCAGCTATGTATCACTACACTACTGGGGGATAAATTTTTTTATTATTTTTTAATTGGGGCAAAATATCTCTATAATGGGAAAAAGCTGATTACATATGAAAACTATACCGTAAAAATGCTGACCCCCAAGCTGAACAATATTACGCAGACGAATTTTCAGCTTTTTGGGGTCAGCATTTTAAAATAATAAATTACCCACAGAGCTACAATCAGTTGTTTTTAAAATACTGGTTTTACCCCCCACCCAAAACCCTAAAACACAAATTTAATTTTTTTTGTGTGCGTGAAATTTTAAACACCAACCCCCCCATAAAAAAAAACCCCAAACCCCCCAAAAAACCCCCCCCCCCCTACGGGGCCGTGGGAAAAAAAGTATGCATCAAACCCGGGCCCGGGGAGAAAAAAGGGTTTGGGACCGCTGCTTAAGGGGTTAAAGTGTGATGGGCAGGTGTGTCCAGAGATGGGTGACAATTAGTAATAGTGAAGGAGATAACGTTATGATCAGAGAGCGCATAAGGAGAATTAGTAAAGAAATTAAGGAAAGATTACAGAAAACCAGATCAAGTGAGTTCACAATCTTGTGGGTTGGAGAGTCTGTAAATTGTGAGAGGCCGAGGGAAGAGGTTAGTGAAAGAAACTGAGAGGTAGAAGGAAACGTGAGGTCGTCAATGGGGATGTTGAAATCACCCATAATGAGAGTGGGTATTTCAGTAGAGAGGAAATGAGGAAGCCAGGCAGCGAAATGATCCAGAAACTGGCGGGGTGAGCCGGGGGGTCTGTAGACAACCGCCAGTCTGAGAATGAATGGCTGAAAAAATCTGAGGGTGTGGACCTATGGAAGCAGGTGATTTGTGGTAGTTAAAAAGGGAATATAGTGTGTGGGATGAATACATAGGTGAGGGAAGGAGAGAGGAGCTGATATGGATAAGATTCTCAGGGGGCATGACTGGGTGGTAAGCTAGGAGGGCAATAGTGAGCATGGTGAACAAGATGTATATAAAAGACTAGATACTCACAAGAAAAAGATGTTACTCCTAGCCCACTTCTGCCTCATTTCTGTCTCATTTCTGTCTTATTTCAGCTGCTCACTTTCAAATCTGTTCACTTCCAAATATGCTTTACTTCTCTATATGGCACAACTGACCAAGTACAGAGATATCTGGATGAAAACCTCTCCCAGAGTGCTCTGGACCTCAGTCTGGGCCAAAGGTCCATCTTCCAACAAGACAATGACGCTAAGCACACAGCTAAAATAACAAAGCAGTGGCCCCTTCAGAACAACTCTGTGACCATTCTTGGCCGGTCCAGCCAGAGCCCTGACCTAAACCCAAAAGAGTATCTCTTGAGAGAATTGAAAATGGCTGCCCACCTACATTCACCATCCAACCTAAGGGAACTGGAGAGGATCTGCAAGGAAGAATGGCAGAGACCCCAAATCCAGGTGGGGAAAAAACTGTTGCATCATTCCCAAGAAACTCAGGGCTGTAGTAGCTCAAAAGGGGGCTTCTACTCAATCTGAGCAAAGGGTCTGAATACTTATGACCATGTGATATTTCAGTTTTTTTTTGTTAAATAAATTTGCAAACAAAATCTACATTTCTGTTTTTTTTCTTTCAAGATGGGGGGGGGGGCACATTAATGAGCAAAAAAATGAACTTTTTTTTTTTCTTACCAAATGCCTGCAATGAAAGAGTGAAAAATGTAAAGGGGTCTGAATACTTTCTGTACCCACTGTATACATAGAGAATGTGAGCTCTGTGATATATGGGTTATATAATAAAGGGAGAGAAGCTGAATTCTGTAAAATATAGGTCAAATAAAAGAGAGAGAAAAAATGACTCTTATATAGGTTATATGATAGAGGAAGAAGCTGAGCTCTGTGATATATAGGGTTATATGATAGAGGAGAGAAGCTGAGCTCTGATACATAAGTTAATGATGAGGACAGGAGCTGCATGCTGTTATATATAGGGTTATATGATAGAGGAGAGGTGCTGAGCTCTGTGATATATAGGGTTATATGATAGAGGAGAGAAGCTGAGCTCTGTGGGCATATAAGGTTATATGATAAGAAGCTGAGCTCTGTGGGTATATAGGGTTATATGATAGAGAAGCTGAGCTCTGTGATATATATGGTTATATGATAGAGGAAGTACTGACTCTGTGATATAAAGGGTTAATGATAAAGGAGCTGAGCTCTGTGATATTAGGTTATATGATAAGGAGAGAAGCGATGCCTGTGGTATATAGGGTTATATGATAGAGGAGAGAAGCTGAGCTCTGTGATATATAGCAGCGGTCCCCAACCTTTTTTCTACCAGGGACCGGTTTGATGCACTACAATTTTTCCACGGCCCAGTGGGGAGGGGAGGGGGGGGGAGAGATTGGTTTATTGGGGGCGGGGTTTTTTGGGGGGGGGTAATGGAGGGGGTTGGATGTTTAGAGTCACGCACACAAAAAACCCCCAATAAAGTGAATACTGTGTCATTTAGGGGTATCGTATGAGGTAACCAGTATTTTATAACTGGAGACTGATTGTCAGCTCTGTGGGTCACTATTATATTAATAATGCTGACCCATAGAGCTGAAAACTCTGCATAAAGGGAT
>JAODAL010074130.1:0-14485 GCA_025379985.1 Phyllomedusa bahiana
ACCCCCGATGAGCACAGTGAGGGGAGTGTGAGCTCCCCACGTCGCGCCCCCGGGCTTATTTTAGTGCGGTGACGTCACAGAATCCCCCCCCCGGGCTCGATTGGCTTTATCTCTGCACATGTTTGCAGGTTTTTCCCTTTTTCCTTCCCCGTGTGCTTTGCCCCCTGTTTGCGCCATGTGCTCGCAATCCAATTTTTTCATTTAAAACACAATTTTTGTTTACACCAAGTACCCCAAAAATTCCCAAATTGTTCCCAACCGAAGTTTTTTGAAATTCTAAAAGAATTCCCCTTCGTTAGGAAAATTTTAATTCCCCCCATCTTAATATTTACCCCCGTAGGGTATTTATAAGGGCCTTTGTACTAAAAATTTTTAAAACTGCAACAAGATATGCGAAAGTCTTTATGTGTGTTGTTTTTTGAATGGAATAAATTATTTGAAAAGATATAAAGCTGGACGTGAGTCTGATCAACGATTGTTTGCATATGGTGCAAAAAAAAAAAATAGACAAATTTATTAAAAAGGCAAACATAAATCCAATTTCGACTATTTGTCAAAAGAAGTCAATGTCCCCCTTTTTGGCCCCTTCCCCCAGCATCGGGGCAAGATAAATTTGATGGTATTCCGTTGAATACCATAAACAATATGTGAATCTAACTTAATAAAGGGGAATCTTGGTTGAAGAGGATATTCAAGCTTACTTTGTGAATAGTTTATTGAAATTTACAAAAAAAACTTGGGAACCTTAGCTGAAGAGCACATTAAATTTAACTAACTTTTTAAAAACCCAAAATTTTTTTAAACTAACTTATTCAAAATTTTTCTTTGTTCCCCTTTAAATTTCTTTTTTATTTTTTTTTAACATTGGGCACCTAAGTCTTTTTTTTGTACGTTCAAATTTTAATTTTTTTTCTCTTCCCCTCTTCCCTTTCCCACAAAATTGATACTTTAAAAGGTAGTTTCTCTGTGTGATTCCAAACCGGATGGGAAAACTTTAGACTCTTAAAAAGTAGTGTTTAGCGATTATTATCGACAAAGTTGGAAAACGGCACAGTTTTTTTTTGGTTATGGAAATTTTTTTGATAAAGGGATAATTTTTGGTTAAAAAATTTTTGTTTCATTATTAAAAATCGCGCCTTTTTCGGCGCTTCCCGAAAATTTTGGGGGGCCAAAAAAATCAAAATTTTCAGAAAAAAAACAGGTTGAGAATTTTGTGGAGTCATGACTGGGATGTGTATGGTTTCCCATTGGCTGGGGAAAAATTTACTTTAAAATCGTTTTTCAAAAGAAAAAGGTTTCCTTTCAGCCTCAGTTTTTCTTTTCCCGCGTCTCAGAGCAGAAGGAAAGTGGGCCTCGCTTGTGTCCAAAAAAGCCCCAGCGGGAAATTAAAATTTTATTTCTTCACAGAGAAACCCCTTTCTATTTAGCTGTGATCCTTACAATTTATTTGATTAAGGGTTAGAAATTTTATAAAAGTTAGGTAGAGAATTTTTAAAGGACATCTAGCTTGTAAAGTATGGGGGGAGAGGGGGGGGGGCCCCCCTGGGCGAAAAACAGAAAGCTTATAAAAAATTCGGATAAAATTCACCAAGAAATTAGTGTTTTCATTTTCAATAGGGTTAATTATTAACATTTTTTATTGAAAAATTTCCGGATTTTTTGGGCGCCCCGAACTTAAGGATAAAAACATTTTTCTTTGTAAATTTCCAAAGGGCTCCTTTTTTTTAGGTGCAAAAAAAACCCCTTTTAATTTTTTAAAAATACATTTCAGATTGGTGTTATTTTTAAATTTTTCCCCCTTTCCCCTTTGTTGATACCACCTTGTACTTAAATTAGAATTTCCGCAAGTCAGCCAAAAGGTTTTAAAGGGGGCCAAAAAAAACCTTTAAAAATTTGAAAAAAATTTCAGATACGTGTTTTTGACTTTGGGGCCCCTAAAAAACATTGGGTTTATTGGGCACCTTGCACTTAAAAATTTAATACTGCAATTTTTTAGCACCCCAAAAGGGGAAAATTTATAGGGGCCAAAAAATACCTTTTATTATTTCCCAATACATTTCAGATACTGTTTTTGGGCTTTGGCGCCCGACCAGCTTTGTTGTTTTATTACTTTGAGTTTTAAAATTTAATAAGCAAAATTTTTTAGTCACCACAGGTGAATTGATAGGGGCCCAAAAAAAAACCTTTTTTTTATCCGAAATACATTAAGATTCGTGTTTTTTTTCACTTTTGCCCAGTCCAATTTGTTGTAATCCCCCTTGCAGTTAAATTTTAAAACCAGAATTGGGTATTTTCCCCAAAGGGGAATTGACAGGGGGCCAAAAAAAATTCCTTTTATTATCCGAAACATTACAGATAAGTTTTTTTTGACTTTGGGCAGGCCCCCTTTTTTGATAGATCTACTTTGCAGGGTTTTAAAATTTTAATACAGCAATTTTTTAATCAAACAGGTGAATTGATATGTGCCAAAAAATTTCCTTTTATTATCCGAATACATTACCGATACGTGTTTTTTAAAACTTTTTTCCCACTCAGATTTGTTGATAGAGCCACCTTGCAGTTAAATTTTAATCCAAGCAATTGTGTATGTTACACAGGTGAATTGATAGGTGCCAAAAATACCTTTTATTATCCGAAAACATTTCAGATACGTGTTTTTTCACTTTGGCGCAGGCCAGCTTTGTTGATAGATCTACTTTTGCCAATTAAATTTTGAATACAAGCAATTTGTAGTCCCACAGGTGAATTGATAGGTGCCAAAAAATTACATTTTATTATCCGAATAACATTACAGATACGTGTTTTTGCACTTTTGTTGCACCAGCTCCCAGATTTGTTGATATCAAGCCACCACCCTTGCAGTTTTAAATTTGAATCCAGCAAATTGTGTAGTTACCACAGGTGAATTGATAGGTGCCCAAAAATCCTTTTATATCCGAATGAAACATTTGCAGATACGTGTTTTTTTCATCATTGGCTCAGCCATCTTTTGTTGATAGATCTACTTTGCATTTAAATTTGAATACCGCAATTTTGTAGTCACCACAGTTGAATTGATTAGGTTGCCAAAAATACATTTTAGTATCCGAATAACATTACAGATACGTGTTTTTTGCACTTTTGCCCATGTCCAGAATTTTGTTGAATAGAGCCACTTGCAGTTAAATTTGAATCCAGCAATTGAGTATTTTACACTGGTAATTGATAGGTGCCCAAAAAATACCTTTTATAATCCGAATACATTACAGATACATGTTTTTTGACTTTGGCGTCAGGCCATCTTTTGTTGATAGATCTACTTTGCAGTAAATATGAATACACAGCATTTTGTATTCCACCACAGTGAATTGATAGTGCCAAAAAATACCTTTTTATTATCCGAATTACCTTTTCATATACGTTTGTTTTTTTCACTTTGGCGTCAGGCCCCCCCCCCCCCCAGCTTTGTTGATAGATCTACTTTGGCATTTGTATTTGAATCCAGCAATTTTGTTTTTGAATTGAGGGATTTTGAGAATACTGTGATTTGCCGACTTTTTAATAAGATACTTTCCAAAACTCTTCCATACCTTCTCAATATGTATATTTTCTGAACAATGGAGGCGAAATCAGGTGGTAATCGAGCAAAGAGGGGGGTAGTACATGGAGGTAGAGGTTACAGAGAAGGTGCTCCTTCCATGCCTGGCGACAACACGCAGGCCCGCGGATCAATCAGTTGCAGGACCCGTCAGCCTGTCAAGAACGCTGGTCAGGGCCCTGAGAATCGCAGTAACGAACAGGCGTCGCCCAATCTGTCCCTTCAGTGGTTAATGCAACCTGCATGCTAGTCAGTCTTACCTCCTCTTCCTCCATGTCACGGCCACAAATGTCGTCATCAGCATCACCAGCATCCGTCCAACATGAAGCAGCCCAAATGCACCCGTGTACCCACCACTTGGGATAATCCCATTCTTCTGAAGACCTCTTTGATGACAAATGCGTTGGGTCAGTAGGCAAGTTTAAAAGATCAAGAGGCCAAAGAGGATTGTAATTTTCTCTTGCTCTGACGCCCAGATTTCCTGATCGCCATCAGAGGAGGAGAAAGGAAGCCGTTCAATTCGGAAAAAATCCGGGGCGGATCGGCACGCCTTGCAGTCCCTCTTGCTTGTAGCCCGCAGCTCACTGGATGCAGAATGTCAGGACGACAAAGCACCTGTGTTGATGATGATGATGACGACATTGCGATTCCTAACTGGTTTTTTTCAGCAGAATTTGCTTTGCTAGCGCTTCATCACTGGACGACGGAGGAAGACGATGTGGGGGGTAGTGTCAGTACTGGTTCCTTCGCCTCAAAAAGGGAGAGAGGGTCGCAAAGTCCGCCAGCCACGATGCGCGCAAACACCCCGCCCTCGCATTATCGCCGTCAAAAAGGTCCAGGACCCCAAGCCTGGGCCTTCTTTGAACCAAGCTCTGAATCACCCAGCGATGTCATATGCCGCCTTGCCTTAAACGCATAAGTAGAGCAGTAGACCTTATGGTGGTTAACCACCAACCAACCATGTCAGTCACAATGCAGGGAATGCTTGAGTTGAAATGGCGGCAACACTGGCCAACAAAAAGTGCCATACCGACGCCCCGGGCCTCCCACTCAACAATGCAACAACAACACCACCCATCTGTCCCCTCCTCCTCCTCCTCCTCCCGCCATCACCAAGCGTTCCTCAGCTGCCCCGTTGTCTCTCAGAGTCATGATCAGGGATCAGCCCCCTTCAGCCTCCACCGTCGCCCCGAGTACCACAGCACCACCAGAGACCCATCCTACCCATCTCCTTTCCACCATTTGACGACCTGCACACCTTACATTGGCCAGTCTAGCTGCCTAGCCTTCTGTCCTTCCCAGGTTTGGGAGTCAGAAGAAAACAACTTTAACCCAAACCATCCCAAAGTCCCAAAAGCCTGAAAGTCGCAATTGGCCATGCTTTTGGCCCTTGGAAATGTGCCTTTCCGTCTGTGGACACAGATGGGTTTCCCCGCCACGTCACTGGCCCTTGCCATGCCCCCCCCAATACCAGATGCCGAGCAGAGCATTTTCCTTGCCAGAAAAGCCGTCCCTGCCCTGGCCAGCCACGTGTCATCTAAAATTTCAAGCGCGTTGTCTGCATTACAGTTGCCAGGAAATGTCCACTGACCCCGACACAAATGAACTAGTAAGCCACGGCCAAGGCCGCTATATCTCAGTGACAGCTCACTGGTATAGCTGGGGGATCGTCCCCTTGGGGGTGACGGTGGCTCTCATTGCTCTGCGCACGCTCTAAAACCCGCAGGATGGTAGCAGAGTTCTTTCCCCCAAGGTCCCTGGTGACATCACGTGCCCATAGAAACCAGGCCGTTTTTAAATTAATCTTCTTGGAGACCGTCCACACACAGGTCACGAGACCGAGCTTCTGGCTGAGGTGGCCAAGAACCTTTTGCCAGGCAGTTTGTGTGCGACAACGGTTGAAAACTCTACACGCCCTTAAGATCGGTAGGCTGGAGCAACATCCTTAGCCTGGCCACATGTCATGAACCTTGTCGTCCAGGCAAATTTCTAAAGAGCTAACCCTGTCTGGACTCCTCAGAGAAGGCTCTAAGTCTAAGTTTCGCACTTCCGCCGTTCGCGCGACCCTGCTTTCGGACCCGCCTGGCTGCGTTGCAGCGTCAGCTCGGCCCTCCCCCTTCAACCCGTCTCATGTTGACGTGGGCACACGCTGGAATTCCACCCTCCACAAGCTCCACGATTGTGGCCGCAGCGCAATGCATTATGCATACTAAGTGACACATGGCCTGACAAGCAGCGGTGCGGAGCTCGGGTTTCTGAGCCACCGAGATTGGAGGCATGTGAAAGAGCTCTGCACCATCCTTGCCAGTTTTGAAGAAAGCCACCAAACATGGTCAGTGCGACATGCATGCCCTGTCAGCATGAGCATTTGTGGTGATCTTAGTTCCTGGAACAATCGTTGGACCGACTCTGAAACAACATGTCCCCGCCGCCAGCGAACGGAGGGAAGAGAACGATACAGATGCGTACACGGAGCCTTTCTCTCCGTCAAATCCACACAAGAGCCCGACAGTTCACAATTTCATCGGTCTTTCATTAGGCATGGCTCATGGTTCCAGAGCTAGGCAAGTGCGCCATCAAGCTCTCAGGGTCCTTTCATCTCAGGCAAGTCAGGCTGTGTTGAAGCTGTGGCCAGAAGCAGCGGAGGAGGAGGATGAGATGAATTCCTAGACACCGATGTTACCCGACGTCCTGGCCCTTTGAAAGAGGTTGGCGCGAAATTGAGCGGAGGAGGAAATGAGGAAGAAATCATTTGCTAGAACCCCACGACCCAGAGGCTTGGGAAATCAAGGCTCCATCTCTCACATGATTGCTTGTAGTGCTCCATTTCCCCTCCAACATGATCCTCGCATTGATAAGGCCATCAAAATTGAACAACAGTTACTGTGGTGGCCACCCTCCGTGGATCCCCGGAACAAAACATAACTCAGCACTTTTCTACCACCCACCCAAATAGAGAGTAAAATGGCGGAAAATGGGAACCTTTCTGATTGATCCAAACAGGAGACATCTGTTGCCTTCTTGCTTCACGTTCCCAATGTTCACGGTTGAACAGCATACAGCGACGTGACAGCAGTAGAGTGCCAGTGGTCGTAGCGGCCAGCAGCAAGGCAAGTTGGCAGAAGCCTAATGGGTGACCTCTGGCAATTCATTGTTTACCACCTCAAACACCAAGCGCATGCAAGTGCAGGGCACACATCCAAACACACAGAGATCAGCATAAGATCATGATGCACGACTATCCTGCGTCTCACACCGATGTTTTTGTATGTGATTTCCGGACCCAATAGACCTTCTGGGTATCCAAAAATGGGAACGAATGGCCCGCAGCTGCTCGTCACGCCATAGAGGAGTTGGTCCTGCCCAGCAGTCCAGCGTCATATCTGAGCGGACCTTCACACAGCTGGAGGAGTCATTACAGACAAACGCATCCGGCTTTCCACAGATAATGTGGATCGTTTGACTTTCATCAAGATGAACAGGCCCATGGATACTCTGATGATGTTTGTGGCCCCAATTGCCGAGGTCACCGATTAGTTGCCGGTCTACTTCACATTCCTTTTCAAACAGAAATGGTCCTCTGAAAAATTTTTTTTTAAAATGATCATTTTCTTACTGCAATTAAATTCTCTTTTCCCAACAGTTCATTTTGCTGGTTATTGTCTGGGATGAGAATGAAAAGACTGCAAAGGTTCATGACAACACCGTATTCCATTTAGCTCCCATTAAATCTTAAGAAGTTTTACGCATTGTCAATGGTGTTGAGTACATGTTTGCATAGAAGATACAGCAAAATTATGTTCCATTGGAACAGAAATTTGGCTTTTAGGTGGCATTTCTCCCTCACAATTTTCAATAGTGTGCTGAGAGTCATATTTTATAATTTTTTGGGGTCCTGTAGCTAGGGGATAGCAGAATAAAATCATGGTCCTTTGGAACTGAAATGGGCTTTTTAAGTGGCATTCCCTCCCTCACAATTTTTAATAGTGCGAGAAGTCCATATTTATATTTTTTGGGGTCATGAGCAGTGAGATACAGCAATTCATGGTCCCTTTTGGAACAGAAATGTGGCATCAAAGTGGCATTTCTCCCTCACAATTTTTAAAACAGTGGCTGATAAGATCATTTTTATAATATTTTTGTCATGCTGCTTTGAAATGCAGCAAAAACTACAGGGTCCTATTATAAAAAAATGTTGTTTCTAACAGTACATTTGTTTCTTCACAATTGTCCAAAGTGGCTCAAGGGTCATGCTTTGAATTAATGGGGGCATTTGCTTTGAAATGCAGCTAAACTACAGTTCCTATTAATAAAAAAATGGTTGTTTCTAACAGACATTTGTTCTTCACAATTGTCAAGCGTGCTCAAGGGTGATGGTGCTGTCAGAAACAGGAATGTAGGACAACTGTTAATGACACATATTGCAAATGACTTGTTTGCAAGATCTTAAACATAGCTATCAATTCCCTGTATTGAGACAGACCCCATTTAAATACAATTTAAAAAAAGAGAAACAATACATGGTGGGATTCCATCCTATTTTAAAATGTGTTTTCTAGAATTAAACTACTAAAAAACTTGCATGTACAAAATAAGCTGGTAAAAAAAAAAATCCTCTGAATCGTACAAGGGAGGTACAGGAAAACTTACCAGATGTAGGTTATTCAGAGACATGGAGTATGGAGCCACAGACAGAGAACAAAGTACAGAGAGCAATTCCTCCAGCACGTTGAGTAAAATAGAAAAAAGAATGCCAAGAAAAAAGGCACCTGGTTGGAACAGAGGAAGCGGTTAACCACCATATTTCCAAGTGAACTCATTGGTCCGCATTCATTACGGAGGGGCAAAGGCGCTACCCAGGACAGGACAGTATATGTCCATTTGAAACCTAAAATGTTGTGTGAAAGACTCCTTTTTTCCGCACTTTTTAATGGGGTTGGGGTGACATGCAATTTGGGCTCGATGCTGTGGGCCCAGGACTGGATAGTCAATGTCCAGTGAAACTAAAATGGGGTTGAAAGACTCCTTTTTTCCGGCACTTTTTTAAATGTGGGGTTCATGGCAGGTTTGGGGCTCATGCTGTGGGCCAGGACAGGTATATCAAATGTCCAGTGAAAACTAAAATGGTGGTTGAAAGACTTCCTTTTTTTTCTCTTTCCGTCCTGGGCACATTTTAAATGTGGGGGTCATGCAATTTTGGGGCTCATGCTTGGCTCAGGATCATGTATAGTCCCAATGTCCAGGTGAAAACTAAAATGGTGGTTGAAAGACTCCTTTTTCCGGCACTTTTAAATGTGGGGGTCATGCAGGGTGTGGGGCTCATGCTTGTGGCCCCAGGAGCAAGGTATAGTCAATGTCCCAGTGAAACTAAAATGGTGTTGAAAGACTCCTTTTTCCGGCACTTATTAAATGTGGGGGTCCCATTCAGGTTTGGGGCTCATGCTTTGTGTCCAGTACAGGTATTTCAATGTCCATGAAACTAAAATGGTGGGTTGAAAGACCCTTTTCCGGCACTTTTTAAGTGTGGGGGTCATGCAGGTTTGGGTGGCTCATGCTGTGGCCCAGGACAGGTATACTCAATGTCCAGTGAAACTAAAATGGTGGTTGAAAGACTTACCTTATTCCTGTCACAGTTTTAAATGTGGGGGTCATGCAGGTTTGGGCTCATCCTGGCGTTCCAGGGACAGGGATATTCAATGTCCAGTTCAAGTAAGATGATGGTTCAAATCAACTGCCTTCGGCACTTTTTAATTTGTGGGTGATTCAGGTTTATAAGGGTCATGCTGTGGTACAGACAGGGATAGTGAATGGTCTGTTGACTTTTTTTCTGTGACTTTTATAACCTAATTGTGTTGCCTAAGATGTAAGCCACGTATCCCATTTGACTGTTGTGGATGTTAATTCCATGCTTCTCCAGCCCCTTTTGGGTGTAAGAATGAAGGTTTGTTGCTCTTCAGCCCATAGACTTTAATGTCTTGCTCATGAATCGATTGCTCACTATCACTATATTGGTCGATGATGGTCGACTATCGACCATCGACCGATGTCGATGGCCAACGCAATCGCTCAACACTATTAATAAGAGAAAATACATATTGGGTCCATTCAGTGGCTATAATCTTAACACCAAACTGATAATTACAATAGAAATGGAGTAGATGGGAAATGTTTATTAGTACTAATAGATGTCTGAGTTATTAGTTTTATACATTTGACCATCAGGCTATAAAAAATATAAATTAAGCATTGTTGCTGATATGTTACATTCTTTACTAAGATACCACTATGTCATTCAGTTTGGATGTACCTTTTGCCTGTCCTGAGTTCCAGAGGCCACATATTACCAATACTGTAATGATATTACTATGTTGGTGGCAGAAAAAAAATATTTAAACAGGAGAAATCATATTTTCCTCTGTCATCACTCCAATTGACTCTTCATAAAGAGGTTGATCACAGTGAGCATTCAAGGGAATGCTCTCAATAATATCAAGCTTAGAGTTTAGCGTATTACTTTGAGTATCTTCTAGAATTTTTTTTTAATTTTTATCAAATAAATGCATCAGATCAAATTAAAGGCAGCGTGATTGTTATGTCCAGCCTTTGTCACAGGAAAGGGTTAAATCTTTTGCAAAAAGTTATCATCAGCTCTTTTTATTTCTTTTCCTCTCCAATTGGAAAGAAGGTTGCTGCCTTTATGTTTTAACTGTAGCAAAAAGATTAAATTGTTTACGAGCTCAGAACCCTGGCTGGCTGGATGAGCTGCAAGAGACAAAGATAGACATTCTAATTCTCTGCTGTACTTTGTGCCTCCGTCCTCCTCTGCTAACACTAATTCTTTTATCTGGCCCCAACACTCCAGGCATTATGTGCATTCATAAAAAAAACCTAACTGAAGCAGGCAAAATTACTGTTCTGTGCGCTGTACCACTGATAACAATCTCTTGAATACTGATTACTTTTTTTTCCCAACACAAAGCGACCAACACAAGTTGGTCTTTAACCCTTTATCTTTAGCAAGCAGAAAGACACAAGGAACATCTTACTCAGTTGGAAAAAAAATAGCACACACAAGAATTACTGTTATCTCCTAGCCAGAAGAGCAACAGCAGAGATAAGAAAAGCCTGAAGAATTAAAAGGGACATTGCATTTGGGCTGTAAATTCATGCTGGAGCTGGTTCTATTTGTCTGTCACTGTGGTTCATAATTTTTCGAGGTTGTTTTGATAGACTTATTGTGAGGACTGCATAGAAAACTCATCAGCATTTGTTGCCTGTGAGCATTATTGTCAGTGGTAACCGCATGCTTATAGACAGGGGAAGATAATGGTTGAAGTATAAAAGAGATAAAGGCGAAACCTCTTCTCATTAAGGGCTATCTCCACCTCTGCAGACTCTACAGTATTGTGCGACTAGGACTAGAGCATTGAGCATAAATTATAGCTAAAAAAAAGACCAAGGGCAGCATCATTATTTTGAAAAAGTTATAATGACATGCCACAAGCTTAAGACCTATTTACTTCAAAGGCTGACAATAAATATAAAGAAAGCTTACACTGAAGTGACCAACATTGACTGTGTATTGATTGCTCCATTCCCAAAGCTTGCCTCCAGAAAATGTCTAAACAGAGAAATATATTTGTGCATTCTCTTATGAGTTGCAATTATTTTGTTGCTTATAAAAATAGATTAGATTTTAAAGGACACTGTGCTCCTTTAAATAAAATCACCTGAAAATATGGTAAAAGCCTTACTCATGTTAAGAAAACTAAGGAGCAAGGTTTTCATCAATATGTACTAACAGACATGGAAAACTGGAATGATTCACTAGATGAAATTAATTTTGTAGCTCATTTCTAAAGTGTAAAATGATTATTTTAATATATGATATAGCTAGGAAAATATGACTAATTTTATGGTTTTATGGTTTAAGGCCCCAATTGGTTGCATAATTCACATTCATGTTAATTTCCTAGGCCCTTTTTACTCTTTACCTACCAGCTGTCAAGTCCACATCGATGTTGCATTAATAAAGAAATCTTCCTACAGTACAGGTCATACAATTTGAGCATGACATGGATAGTTTATCCATCGAAAAATTTCCTGTGCATATTTGGTACCTCAAAGATGAGGTACCAAAGTCTAAGAATGAATACTCAGCTTAAATGGTTACAACATTTACTTTACAAACTGTATAATTGTTTGTTTTCCTGCAGTCAACTGGAAATTCTGTATAAATGCAGAATTTCCGGTAGCCCCATTGACATAAATCTTTGATAAAGCTAGTGTTTAGAGGATTTGTGTTCTCTTTATTTTTTCTTGTACTGTAAAAAAAGGGCTAGCTTTTGGAAAAAAAATTTGAAAATAACTCCAAAAGGAATTCATATTCACCGCAAACTACAAAATAAATTGGGCACTGATTGAAATACCCAGATAATAAAAATTCCAAATCAAATTGTGTAACAATCATTTGTTTTAGCTGAAGTCAATAGATTTCCCTTAACAAGTTTCTTCTTCTTTACAAACAAAAAATAATGACTTTAGTTTATAAGTATCACTTATTTAGCAAACAAGTAGATTTCCATAAAAAGGGCTACATGTATGAAAAATGTCTAGGTCTAAAATTCCCTTTTGTTGTCCTAGCCCCAAATCAGTGCGCCCCTTCTTTTTCCAAAGCATATATGAAAGAAATGGGCACCCAGTTTGGTTGCTATGGGCAACAAAGGAAATTTGACCTAGACAGTTTTCATACATGTGGCCCAAAGTGTCAAAATACAGACATGGATTCTAACTATCCTAATAGGTCTATCAGAGACCACTAAAGAATAGTTTCTGATAATCTGCAGATAAAAAGGGGTGAATCCAAAAGGGAATTTCTCCTATTTACAGCAAAGACCAGTTGATAGTGAATCCGCATATCAAAAGGTAAATACTGAAGATTCATTAAGGAGTCCCTAAAAAATCAATTAAAAAATTTTTTTAAAAAATTCCCAAAAGGTAAAATCCAAAGCAAGGTAATCATAGTAAACATCTCTGGTGTTAAAATACATTCTCGACTCATCACCTATTTCTTTTCTGTGGTGGAGATTGTATGCATGCATAAATCTTAAAGACAATATCCACATTAATTATTTCAAAAAGCTTCTCATTGAAAATTGAGGTTGCTATGGGTCAGCTTAAAAATAGGAAAACAACTATTCTGCCAGGGCCTAAGTAGCTATACCCAATACAGGGAACCTAGCATTTTACAAATTACGATCAAATTTATTATATTGATGACAGTCTGGAAAAGTTTCTCAATGAAGAACTCCATTCCTTTCACTAAAGTCCTCCACACATTCAGATATATTTAGGATACATAGGCTGCAGTTCATTTGAAGTTTATATGGTCTATGTGTAAAGAAAAAAAAACTGCTGAAACAGGTAACTGAAACACAAGAAAGACAATAGTATTTGAACAGAATTCTAGCTAATTACAGGAGTAAGAACATTCATACTCTTTTACATAATGGAAACTATACAGTTTCCATAAATTAATGTAATAATACATTATACTGATGGCATAGATACAGAATCTGTGCCCACAAGATGTACAATCAGAACTAGCTTAATATACATATATAGAATATAAATTATTATATATATATATATGCAATGGCCAGGATTGGAGCTAGCTCTGATACTGGCGGCACAGCTACCTAAACGATGTGATCCATAATAACCACAGAATCTAGGGGGCTCACTGAGGGAGGTGTCTTTTCTTATAATCTATCAGCCTTCATTACATCATTGTGGGGATCAAAATACTTACTGCAGCCCTAAATGAATTTCTTAAGGAATATGTTTTTCAAAATGGTGTTAGTTTTGGGGGTTTTCTCCACCAGGCACTTTTTAATTTAGGTGTTTGAATTGTTTGAATCAAGTAGCATGCAAAGGTCAGATTTAGGATATTTCTAAATACTAAAGAAACCAGGATAATTCATATGGAGTTGTTTGCCCATAAACACCTGCTATGTTCCACACACAAAAAATGTAATAGCTTTATGCAGATTTTTGCTTTAAGTTTTGCTTTAAGTTTTTTCTCCCTACCTTTCAAGAGCCATAACTTTTTTTTATTTTTCTGTCCAATAATAAAGGGAGCTTGCTGTTTTTTAGAAATTACATGTTATCTGTATTCTGCAGGTCAGTACCAATTCCGATGATACCAAGTTTATAGACTTTGCATTATGTTTTAGTGCTTTAAAAAAAATAAAACTTATATTTTTTATATTTGTGCTACAGTGCCATTAACCAATACCGTTTTTGTTTTTCAGTCTATGAACCTGAATGAGGACTCACGTTTTGTGGTAAAATGGTTTTTATTGGTGCTATTTTGGGAAACATAACTTCGGAATGTAACTTTTGATTCAAAATTGGGAATGCAAGATTACCAAAAAAACACAATTTTGGTGCAGGACATTTTTTTCTTTTACAGTGTACACTGTTGCAATCACTGTTGAGATTTATTAGATCAGACCTTAATGGATTCGGCATTACCAATTATGTACAACTTTTTTATTTTTTTATTTGTAGAATGGCAAAAGCGGGTGTTTTGAACTAAAGCGGTTCTCTAGGACTATCTTTTTTATTTGTTATTGAGCTCACAACTTAATTATATTGAACTTTGCAATTGATGCTCATTAAAAATGATTTACCTGTTCTGCTTTGCATAACTAGGTAGAGAGCCCTTTACTCCCCTTAATCCCACTTTCTGCAAATCATGTGATGTCCATTGATCTCATGGCCTGAATGGACATTTTGCCATCACTCAGTATGTGTGCTTTTAAGCCAGGCTCAGTTCAGTAACTCTCCCTTGTAGTGGGTGTGACCCGAGCAGAGAAAGATATGGCTGCCTCTTGTGAACCCCAT
>JAODAL010074131.1:0-14484 GCA_025379985.1 Phyllomedusa bahiana
TTGAACACCACCTACTCTATTTTTTAATGCATTGTGTTGTCTTTTTTTATTTTAATTTACTTCATGAATGGAAAAAACAAATTTGCAATCTTTAATAACATACCCTTAATAAAAACCTACTATTTTAAATACAAAGCAATCAAGGTAGGTAAAAAAATGTGAAGGTTTCTCCCGGGTTTTTTTTTTATTTGTCAAATAATGCAACCATCTTTTGCTGACGCAAATATTGAAATTGCCCTTTACAGCTGATATACCCTATACAGATATTACATTGAAAACAAGAGTTCGCTAAAACTTTGACTTTCCTTGAAGAGCATAATCTTTTTTAAAGGGATTTCTCTACTTAAAAGGTTTATCAGGAAAAAAAGGGAATTATAATTCAATAGTACTAAAAAGAGATTGCATATCAAAGGCTAATAAATCTTTGGACAATGTTAATTAGGAAAATGTGCAAAAAAATTTCTTTATTTACTGCCCATGTATGTACTACTTGATTTTAAAACCAAAATAAAAATCTTTTTTATTTTGAATCTGAATAAAACCCAAACAGAATATACAGTCTGGGGATTATTTAATTAATATATTTATTTTATAAAATTAAGTATATATACATTTAATTTAGAAAGCTATTCTTAAAATGGTTTTTTCAAACAACTTTTATTTTTTTTTTCTAGGAAATTGAACGTTCGCCTAAAAAATCAAGACAGACTGGGTTTTAAAAAACTGTCTTTACGGGACAAGATAAAAGGGGAACTGAAAATGTCATTAGGAAAAAATTTAAAAATAAAGTAACATAAAACCAAAGATAAAAAAAATCCATCACATAACATTTTCAGTACCTATTCGGGTGGGTGGGAGAGTAAATCTAATGGCTAAAGAGACCAGAAATCTTTACATTGGAGTTTCACGAAAAGGGGCAGAAAGAAGAACAGTAGCCGTTTTCACACAGTTAAGGGAAGTGAGCACAGAGAGTGCAGACCGAAAAAAACCAGAAAAGGGGGTGTGCCCCAAATAAAGGGGTTGAAAAAAATGTAGACAGAACAGGGTGCAAAAAAGCTCTAGACCCACGATTCTAACACTGCTATACAAAATATTTAGGTAATAAAACCAAATTCCCAAAAGTGCTTTTTTTTACAGTCCCCACTTTAAAGATAGATGTTGTAGCGAGAAAACCCTTTTTAAAATTATATAATACATTGTTTAGGGGACTCCTACAACAGAGAAAATTGGAGGGGGAATGGATTTAAAATGTCATCACTACTTTTTTAAATGGAGGCATTATTTAGTTGACCCAAACCATTTTTCCATATACCCCAAACATCAACCAAGTATGTGAGTACATCTTGTTTACCTTGGTCTTTATCCAGTTTTTTTACAAAATTAAAAATTGCAGCAGCATATGTGGATTCTTGTAAATTTTTCCTTTTTGACATGTGACGTCTAAAAACAGGTTAATAAAACCCCTCCATTTTTGTCAGAGATATAACTGATGGGTGCCATGAGCATGTAGGGTGATTTGAGGGTGTCAATAGCTGTTTCCAAAAACTTGGGATTTATGCAAAAGCCAAGTAAACTATGTTTGAAGGAAAAGCCTTTCTTATTTATGTGGGCACCCTCCCCCAACTTGCTTAATATTTTTTGCCCACTTAATGGAAAGTGATTACTGTTTGCATATAAAGCAGCAATGTTTATATGGAATTTATTTTTACCTGTTTTTTGTTTCAGGGGATACCAAAAGCCATGGAAAAGCATTGAAAATGTTTTTATTGGGATTTTAGTTTCATAGCCACAAAGTAATAAGTTTTAAGGAAATACATGCTTTTCCAAAAGTTTGCAAATTTAAAAAAGAAAAATGTGCAGCCATATGTATTCAGCCTCCCGAGTCAATACTTTTTAGGCACTTTTTTCTGCAAAAGACAAATGCATCTGTTGAGGTATGCCCTCCCCGCTTTGTACACAAGGTTGGGAATTTTTTTGGGGTTGCCTGTTTTGGTAAGTTAGTGAACACAATTTTCCCCAAGTCCCCACAATTCCAATGGGATTTAGTCTAGCTTTTTTTGGGCAATTTTAACACATAAAAGCTTTTTTTAAACAATTCCATTGGGAGCTTTGGCTGTATTTTAGGGGCCCTCATCCCCCCGGGGAAGGGAACCTATGCCTTGCACAAATCCCCTTTTCAGCCCTTTAATAGGTTTTTTTCCCCATGATTTCTCATATTGAGTTTATCCACTTCCCCCTCAACTCTGACCAGCTTCCCAGTCCGGAAGCAAAGCATCTCCCACAGCAGAGTTGAAACCACTATGCTTTACGGG
The DNA here is from genome assembly GCA_025379985.1 of Phyllomedusa bahiana. NCBI lineage: Eukaryota > Metazoa > Chordata > Amphibia > Anura > Hylidae > Phyllomedusa > Phyllomedusa bahiana. The sequence continues at coordinate 2,313 of JAODAL010074131.1, forward strand.
GGGTGGGGTTTCAGGGGGATGTACAATGTTGGCGCCCCACACATAGGGCCACATAGGTTTCATGGGGAAAAAAGTAGTTTTAGACCAAAAACCTTTCATAAATGTGGGCCCCTAGTGTTTAGCATTTTGATAAATCTGATCAGACACTGTCCTACCCATAAAGGGGGTTTGGGGTTGGGTTTTTTTTCTAACTGCAAATGGGATTTTCTTTGTTTGTTTAAAAAGGGGGTTTTCTTTTTTTCCACACCCATGAAGGCCAGATTTGTGGAGTATACAACTAATAGTTGTCCTGTGGACAGATTCTCCCATATGAGTTGTGCAACTCCTCCAGGGTGACCCTGGGCCTCCTGGCTGCTTCTCTAATTAATGCTCTTCTTGTCTGGGCTGTCAGTTTAGGTGGACGGCCATGTCTTGGTAGACTATCAGCTGTAAAATAATCCTTCCATTTATGGATAATGGATTGAACAGTGCCCTGGGAGATGTTCAGAGCTTGAGCTATGTTTTTAAAACATAACCCTGCAATACATTTTGACACAACTTTATCCCTGGGTTGTTTGGTCTTCATGATACTGTTTGTTCACTAATGTTTTCTAACAAACCTCTTAAGCCTTCATAAAACAGTTGTAATTTTAATGAGAATAAATTATATACAGATATACTCTATTTACTAATTAGGTGACTTATAAAGGGAATTGGTCACACTGAATTTTACTTTTGGATATTAGCGTACAGGGGACTGAAGATATACACACACCACACTTGTCAGTTATTTAGCATGGCTCATTTTCTTTACACTTTAGAAATATTTGCTACTTTGTGTTGCTCTATCACATAAAAGGTTTTGGTTTTACGGCTGTAACGTTTAAAAATGAGTTCAAGGGATATAAATTACTTTTGCAACCCACTTTAACTTTCTGTGTATCATGGTGTGTTAATTGTTTATATAAGCTTTGCTACATTTATAGTTTGAGGTCTCAGAGATGGGATATGTACTAGTAGGTATATATGTCATATATGTCTAAAATAGGAAAACTTCTGTTATTTTTACAACACTGTACAATAAATGCATAAAATGAGAAATTCTGACTATCTTAATAATGGAAAAGTATATGGTTACTAAAAAATTGGAGTAAATGCCATATAATATGTAAACCTCTTACTAAAAATAATCAAGTCAAGCCAATATCGCTCTGCTCTACACTGATGAGGGGCAAAACCCCGAAACGCGTATGTAGATGAGCAATATTGGCTTGACAATTATTCCTTTTTGCTTCTCAAAGATTCAGTGAATCAGAAGTAAATTGAGGATTTGTTACAACCTAAAGAGGGCGCAGTGAGCTTTCCAGCTCCTTTCCCATAATGCCTTGTGATATGCAGATGCTGAGTAGTGGGCTTAAAGGCAAAACAAAAACACTACACACCTTAACTGTGTGCTCTCATAAGGAGAGATGTTCCCCTCCTCATACCCACTCATTTGCCTCCCACAGTCAAGCCAATTCGCTCTGCTCTACACTGATGAGGGGCAAAACCCCGAAACGCTATGTAGATGAGCAATATTGGCTTGACAATTATTCCTTTTTGCTTCTCAAAGATTCAGTGAATCAGAAGTAAATTGAGATTTGTTTACAACCGATAGAGGGCCCAGTGAGCTTTCCAGCTCCTTTCCCATAATGCCTTGTGATATGCAGATGCTGAGTAGTGGGCTAAAAGGCAAAACAAAACACTACACACCTTAACTGGTGCTCTCCATAAGGAGAGATGTTCCCCTCCTCATAAAAATAATCAGTAATTCAAACAATGACAAACTGTTTCCAAATATGTATGAATTTTATAATTTATACGCAAAAACTGGACAATCAAAAATTTGGACAATTAACATTCACAGTGAAGCATATGACTTACATTATTCTGATTTAATATTATTTTTTATAAATTACCTCAAACAATCTTACATACTGTAATTTTTCTGAACTATAAAATCATTATTTCATTTTAATCAACCTGGGGTATTTCCAAAGGGCAAGCTACTACAAAGTTTTACTATCTAATATAATTACATTGTCTTTTGCCATTAAATAGCAGACTCTGGTTTATTATTTTGGTGACAGGCTATCATTAAAAAAGAGCCTCGTGAACATTTTACCGTATATGAAATGTAACCTAAAACCAAATGCTACACTTGAGGTGTTTTGTTTGAAAAATAGCTGTAGGATGACAGGACCAAATAAATGACTTATGATAACCATCAACTGAAGGTGATAGATAGTGTTCCCACTCTGGACACTGGATCATTATTCATTACAGAAATATTAAACATCTGGACAACTCAAGAGTTCTACGCACCTGTCAAGATTTATCTCAACATATCATCAGTAACAATTACAGGATATTTAAAGACACTTATTTACAGTGAAATAAAAGCACATTTGTTCCTGATAGGCTTGTTTTAGGAAAAAAAAGAGTAATCCCATTATTTATGAAATCTTTACTGTATGTGTTGTAAAGCAGAAGCCATGGCAGCATAGTCACACATAATGGAATTATATGTAACGAAACGAAGAATAACATTTATAATACCATTTTTTGTTTTGCACATTGATTGTGCTTATACAATTTTAAATATATTTGGAACTTTTAAATAACTAACACAGTAGACATATTTGTTTGGTTCATTACAATTTTTTAGTATATATTATCATCTTTATTATGTTGTACTAGCGTTCTACAGTAGTAATCAAATTTATACATATACAATTGATAGAAGTGACTAATTTTTTTTCTCATTTTCTTCTTTCCTGTAGGTCGATCCAGACAGTATTGCAGCTAGAGATGGGCGCATTCGAGAAGGAGACAGGATCTTGCAGGCTAGTATTTTTAAATATGTTTTGTATCCAACTAATTTTTAATTGCTTTAGATTACTGTCCAAAGGATGTCATAAGGATACTCATGCTTTTCCTTGACATTGACTGTAAAAAGGTAACTTAAAGTACACCTCCCTTTCTATAATAATTTACTGCAAATCAACAGTACAAACCAAAATAAACCTCTTTAAACAAAATATCCAACATTTGTTTTTTTTTATTTTACTATACAGGGGTGTCCCACTTGCTAGAGACCCCCAAAAATCATCTATAACTCCAAGATGAATAGCCACATTTTAATAAAATTTGGTCAAAATATACCTTAGTCAAAAAAATCAGGAAACTCTTATGACCTATGGTAGAAATGAACTCCATTTGCAGTCAAGCATGCCGCAGCTGATGCCCCATATTGCTGAACATTTTGGTAAGCATGTTCATCAGAAATGTATTTCACAATGTGCTTTTTAATTTCTTGGATTGTTTGTGGCTTATTCCAGTAAAGGCTCACTTCAGGTGACCCCACAAGAAAAGCCGCTGAAATCTCGCACAAGAAATTGTTGCAATGATGCCAAATATGCTTACTAAAATGTTCAGCAAAATGAAGCTTCAGATTGTGGCGTGCATGAGGAGAGGAAAATTTCTGCAGACGTTGTGAAGTATTTCTGATTCTCATAGAGTAAGTTATGTTTTGACCACATTTCATTAAATGTGTTCACTAAAAGGGTTGATCATGTCATATAAAAAATTAATGCAATCCATCAGCCCATTAAAACAAAAAAAGAATGTTGTCACTTTTGAATAGAGATGTTGCCGCTGCAGCTGCTGATTTGCTGCAAGGGTTATGCGCCTCTCTTTTATATCACCGTTTGGAAGTGAACAGCTCCAAACAGTGATGTAGGTAGAGGCACATGACCACTGCTACAGCGTATCAGTGGCTGTAACAGTGACATGCCCATTCGGAACTAGTGATATGTTAACGGAAGACTGGGAGGACCTGCAATGGAACCAGGGACCAGAGATAGGTGAGTATATATTTTTTTTATTGGAGACCCTGGAGCATTATATTAATGTTTTAAACAACATGGGCAGCCTCTATAATCTTTAAATTATAGATGATTTTCAAGTCTCTAACGAGTGAGACAGCATGTTTTAGAAAATTGTATGATTAACAATTCCCAATTCTATACTTGTAGAAAATTGTTTAACTGCAGAAGTTTTAGCAGATAAATAATTGGAAGTACATTCATAAGGCTGGCATTTTCTTTGGGTCCCTATTTCTGCCTGTGTACTATACGTACCTCTGCACCTCCTATAGCTACATCCCTGAATTGTAGCCTTTTAGATGCTGGCAAGGGAATCTAGGGGAATATGAATTTCTCCCGATGCTCTAATATATAATTTGAATTGCTTCTTTATTAAATAGATTTTCTTGGTAATAACTCTATACAGAAAAAACAGAAAAAATGGGACATTACTTACTCAAAAAACACGACAAAGGCCATATCTACAGCTCAATAGCTGGAGTAGACTGAATAAAGTAGCAGGCAACATTGGCCCATATGCTACTTGGGAAAGATAAACAGGTGCAGCTAATTGCTGAGCAGTAGCTCACACACCCCTCCACTAGGGGAACAATTAGATGATTAAAAACTACACTTGATACCTATTCACACCAGCATGCAGAAAAGCAACAGTATAGTACATGAGGAGATTGCACAAATGCAAAAATACCAATAGAACAACCACTCACATGCCCTCCATGCATGAGGGGGTGGTTGCTGGTAATACAATTGCATATAAATAAGGCTTTGTAATAACTCTATACCAAGCAATTTACTTAGCTGTTTATGTATCTTAATTAAAAGTATCAAGACAAACTATTTTCATACCCAGTCAGTAATTCTGGTATAATCCATGAGAATCAGTGATCTTAAGATCACAATGAAGCCTGTGAGATACTTCCATATGGTTTAGGGTTGATCTTAAATTTCAATGCTCAGATATATTTATCCATCTGCCTGTGTGGCCTGGAAAGTGAAAATATTGTCTATAGAGGAAGGATAGCATCTCCTGAAGCATGTATGCTTACAGACAAGGCTGTAATGGGGTGATAGAAGCAGGGGTACTATCATTACTCATTTCAGCTGGAGCTAGCAGCAAAAGATCACATATCACATTCATTTACTCTGTCACAAAAGCTTGCTTTTTCTTTTAGCTTTTGTTTCTGTTCTATTTTATTTACCTAGAGAACCTATTACTTGAACTGTTAATGTACAATGTATTTTATCCTAGTTAAGGTTAGTAAAAAGCTTTAGAGAAAAAATAATGTGTCAAACTCAAATGATAGATTCTTAAAAGTAATCAAACCATTTTATTATATTTTATAATCAAACATTTTATTAACTACAATATGTTTGGTAGAATGTGCCCAAATAGATTATGAATATAAATGGTTAACATGTCTTAATAATTTCAAGGCTATATTATTTTATCTGTACAAGGATGTAATACAATTTGTGCTAGCCTTAGTCCCGGTATGATTGGTTCCTGCCATAGTCCAGTTTGACAGTAGCCATATATGAACATTTTCTTCATGTAACAAAGGTAGCTGCTATTTTTATTTTAATTAATTTACCCATAAAAACTAAGATGGTGCTAAAATATGAAAGATTGAACATTGAGGCCAGCACTATTAATTGCATAGTAAAAAAGTTGCTCTTTATTGTACATTAACTATGATATAAAAGAAGCTATCCAAATAAAGTTTACATCTATAGTTACACGGTTGATAGAGGTCTCATAGGGGTTTTTGCCTTCCTTTGGATCAACACAGTAGCGATCTCTATACTGTACTTTCACATAATTGTACATTCTAATTAAATTGGCGCTAAGCCATCTTTTACCCAAGCTGAATAACTCTAAATTTGATAACCTGTCTTAGTACTGCAATCCATCAATTCCCCTAACTAACTTGGAAAGGGAAGATCTCTCCTTAGGGAGAGCACCTATAAAGGTGTTTGGAGATTCGAAATTGCCTTTTTGCACTCCACGAAGCATCTGCATATCACAAGCTCTGCTCTGTACTGACGAAGGGCAAAACCCCCAAACGGATGTATACAAATAGGTGATGCTGGCTTGGCTAAATATCCCTTCTTGCTTTCCAAAGAACCAGTGGGTCAAAACAAATTGAGGATTTGTTACATCCAACAGAGGGCGCTTGAGCTTCTCAGCTCCTTTCCCATATTTCTTGTGAAATGCAGATGCTTCGTGGAGTGCAAAAAGGCAATTTTCGAATCTCTACACGCCTATATAGGCTCTCTCCCTAAGGAGAGATCTTCCCTTTCTGAGCCACTCATTGCCTCCCCCACTCAGCCAAGCCAGCATCCTTCTGCTCTGTATTGACGAGGGGCAAAACCCCGAAACGGCTGAACACAGATGGGTGATGCTGGCTTGGCTAAATACCCCTTCTTGCTTTCCAAAGACCCAGTGGGTCAAAAGCAAATTGATGATTTGTTACATCCAACAGAGGGCGCTTGAGCTTCTCAGCTCCTTTCCAATAATGTCTTGTGATATGCAGATGCTTCGTGGAGTGCAAAAAGGCAATTTCGAATCTCCACACGCCTATATAGGTGCTCTCCCTAAGGAGAGATCTTCCCTTTCTGAGCCACTCATTGCCTCCCACTCAGCCCAGCCAGCATCGCTCTGTTCTGTACTGACGAGGGACAAAACCCTGAAATGGATGTATACAGATAGATGATGCTGGCTTAGCTAAATATCCCTTCTTACTTTCCAAAGACCAAGTGGGTCAAAAGTAAATTGAGGATTTGTTACATCCAACAGAGGGCGCTTGAGCTTCTCAGCTCCTTTCCCATAATGCCTAACTAACTTGGTTACCCAACTAGGACCTGCTTTACCTCAGCTTTGTCTTTCTTATAAATTGTTGCCCAAAACTATACACAAAGCACCCATGTGTGGCCCTACTTGTAATTTTAATAGGGGCAAAATAATGTTTTGCCATAATCATTTATGCCTCTTTTGATGCATCTCATGTGTTCTATCACCTTGACAGCAGCTGCCTGGCAGTAGTCACCAAATTTGAGTATGTAATTGTACAGTTTTTTCCTTGTCCAACGTGCATGACCCTACATTTATCTACATTAAACTTTATTTGAAATTTCTACCCCAAAGCCTCCAATTTATCCAATTTCCGCTGCAATATGATATTATCCTATTCTATGCTGATGATCATACAGAGCTTTATATCATCTGAAAATCTTGATTTTTTTTCTTTTAGCTGTCTATGAGATCAAAAATAAACATATGTATTCAAAAGTGGAGGGCCCATTACTGACGCATGTGATCCAATCAGAGTATGTTCCTCTATATCCCAAGTTTATTATCACTGAGCCAATTGTTAACCCATTTACACATTTATTCTCCCAGTTCTAACATTATAATTTTTTTCTGCCATACCTTTACGTGGCACACCACACACCATCAAATGCCTTTGAGAAGTCTAGATAACCAATATCAACAACCTTACCAAGGTTCAGTATGGAACTTACTTCCTTATAGATTAGTTTGACATAAAGTAATGCTAATGCTGTTTTATCAGTGTGTTTTCCATTAAGATAGTCCATCAAGACATCTGTTAGAAATTCTTTAAAATATTTTACAAACAATAGAAGTTAGACATGTAGTTAATAACTTAAATACTTAGGGCGACATGTATGAACCTGGCACTGACTCACCAGTTCTGTCACTGTTTTTAATAGTATATGATTCAACAGTATGTATGGAAATGTCTGCAGCACTTTATAAATGTGTCTCGCTCTATGGCAAAAGTAGTATCAGCCATGCCACTTTGAAGCTGGTATGGATTTGTATGACAGTTTCTTGGCCCATTTTTGCCGCATTGTACAATTTTGGTGCAACACGCCCACACATCATTGGCATATTCAAAAGTGTCATGTCTGGCATACAATGCGACAAGTATTTTTGTATGATGGTACATACATCTATAGAACAGGCCTACGACAGTTTGTTTGGCTCAAAGCACAGCAAAAAAATGTCGCTGTCCCATTCATATATGTCGCCTTAGAGTGAGCTCAGAAGATCCATCAAGAGAAAAAAAATTCATATACATATACAATACAAATCTAATATAATAAAATATTTTTTTTGCTTAAATCTTAATACAAATAGTAAGGACAAGCATATACAGTTGAAAGCAGAAGTTTACATACTATATAAAAAGACACATATGCATGTTTTTCTCACTATCTGACATGAAATCAGAATAAACCTTACCTGTTTTAGGTCAATTAGGATTACCAAAATTATTTATGTTTGCCAAATGCTAGAATAATGAAAGAGAGATATTTTTTAGGCATTTTTATTACTTTCTGCAAAGTTAAACATTTACATACATTTCATTAGTATTTGGCAGCATTGCCCTTAAACTGTATTGCTTGGGTCAAATGTTTTGCATATCCTTCCACAAGCTTCTCACAATAGTTGGTAGGAATTTTGGCCCATTCCTCCTGACAGAACTGGTGTAACTGAGCCATGTTTGTAGTTCGCCTTGCTCACATCTGCCTTTTAAGCTTTGCCCATAAATTTTCAATAGGATTGAGATCAGGGCTTTGTGATGGCCATTCCAAAACATTGACTAACACATAATTAAGCCACTTTGTAACCAGTTTGGCAGTATGCTTTGAGTCATTGTCCATTTGGAAGAACCATTTCCACTAAAGCTTTAACTTCCTGGCTGATGTCTTGAGATTTTGCTTCAGTATTGCCACATAATCTTCTTTCCTTATTATGTCATCTGTTTTGTGAAGTGCACCAGTCCCCCCTGCAGCAACATGATGCTGTCACCCTCGTATTTCACAGTTGGGATAGTGTTCTTAGGCTTCCAAGCTTCTCTCTTTTTCCCCCAAACATAGCGATGGTAATTATGGCCAAACAGTTAAATTTTAGTGTCATCAGACCACTGGAAATACCTCCAAAAATGTAGGTCTTTATTTCTGTGTGCATTTGCAAAAATTAATCTGGCTTTTAAATGTTTCTTTTGGAGTAATAGCTTCTTCCTGACATAGTGGCATTTCAGCCCATGTAGATACAGTACATGTTTCACTTTGGATAATGACACAGTCTTACCAGCTTCTGCCAAAATCTTCACAAGATCTTTTGCATTTGTTCTTTGGTTTATATGCACATGTCGGACCAAAGCTCATCTCTGAGAGATAGATCCCATCTTTTTTTGTACTTGCATGTAATTCTTTGTACAGATGAACAAGGCACCTTCGGGTATCTGGAAATTTCACCCACAGATGAGCCAGACTTGTGCAAGTCCCCAATTCTCTTCCTGATATCTTGGCTGATTTCTTTAGACTTTCCCATGATGTTACACACAGAAGCAGGTGTCCCTAAATAACTCAGATGTTGCCAATAAACCATACGCTTCCAAAGACATGACATCATTATATACACTGTCCCAAATTGTTTAAAGGCATAGTGATCCTAGTGTATATAAACTTTTGACTTTGCAGAAAGTTATAAAAATGCCCTAAACATAATTTCTCTCTCTGGCATTTGGCAAATATAAATAATTTTGGTAATCCTAATTGACCTAAATGGGTAAGGTTTATTCTGATTTCATGTCAGATAGTGAGAAAAACATGCATATGTGTCTTTTTATACTGTATAGCGTATGTAAACTTCTGGTTTCAACTGTAAATGCACTAAAATCAAATATCTAAATTCTAGCAAATAAAATAACATAGAGAAAAAATTCTTCCAGACAGATAATGCCAAGAATGGAATGGGATATAATTTGACCATGTATAGAGATACACAAGTAAATCTAACCAACTTCATCAGGGAAGAGATGCTTAGTCTGAACTTTGTTCTCAAAACTAGTAACCACTTGACAGGAATTTTATGAGATATGAAAAATCCTTTACCAAACATGTATTTTTGCTTTTAATGCTTCATTTTACTCATTTTTTAAGAGACTTCTGAGAACTACAATGGGAGTAAATGATATTTAAATCAGCAGAAAAGCAGAACACAACATTGATAGCAGTTTTTAAAATGAATAGTCCTTACATGAGATTGGATGTAATTATGAAAAACTGTGCATGTAGGAGATTTTTTTTCCCCACAGAGAATGTATTTTGCAGCTAAACTCCTAGAACTTTTATTATTATAATTGGGTATCTTTCTCTGTGAAATAGATCTCTAATATTTCATTATGTGCTACATGTTTGATTCACAAAGCGTGTTCATTATGAATCATGATGCTATAGTTCTACTAAAATAAATGCCTGTAAAAGTTAAAGAGATGTAAATTTCTTTTTTCTTGCCAACTCATGAATAAAAATAGTTATTAAAAAAATTAACTTCTTTAATTAATGAAAATTGTCTTTTTATACGTTAATACATTTTACGAAAGGTAAAGTTAATGTTGCAGTCAACTAATTTTTTTTTTTTTTTTAATTTTGGTATCTAGTTCCTTTAAGCCAAAAAAGTTACAAGTGGAATATAAATGACTTGTTTATATGTTGTGCTGTTATCTGTATTGAAAATGTTTTACAAGATCTTAAAATGATAAAGCTGAATTGCAATCAACATTGGCTGTTAAGCATTGCCTCATGAGAGATAATAGTGTAGCTCTCTAATTGGCTCTGTGCAAGTCTCTAGTATGACTGATTTTAGCTGTTGTGCTGCCATTCTTCCTTCTACCGGCACTATTATCTCAGAGTGACACTTCCATTACTCTGAGTGGAGAAAGATGAACGTCACCTGTCAGAGGCTGGTTAATTGTGTTGCTAGATGTATGTTACCGGGGCACAGCTCGGACATTTATGAACATAACTGCTTCCTCTGATATTCACCATTCTTCACCGATCAATAATGTTCTTATAGTAAGTGCATAATTGAGTGAAGGCATTTACTACCAATAGCTGAAAATGAGCCCAGTGCATGAGTTTTCCTGTCGATAGTGTTGCCACAAATGAAGGTATATTTGTTTTTATTTTCTCCTGCTTTGTATAAATGGAAATTAATTTCCAGGTTTCACTCATTTTCCTAGATTAATGGCCAAGATATCCAGAACAGAGAAGAAGCAGTAGCTTTGCTGTCCAATGATGAATGCAGGAAAATTGTTCTTCTGGTTGCCAGACCGGATTTACCGGTTAGTAAGATATATGAGTAAATAGTGTAAGGCAAAATTGATGTTACTGTGTGTTGACCTTTTTTTGTCTGACTGCTGTTCAAATAATGTTCTTGTATAATTTGGAAATCCATCATGCAGTGTAAATACATATAATAACAAATCAACCAATGTTTATCATAAAACAAAGGAAATATATAGTATGGTAAAATAAAAATGTCAGGTTACAAAACCTAAATATCAATAAAGATTTTGTCACCCTAACGGTAATTGCAGATTATAAGCAACTAATTGTATAAGATGATTGAAGATTATAGTGAAGTCCAAAGTCAAACAGATAAAGAATTTTTAGTTCTAGAAAACTAAAAAATACCTTGGTGTGTACGAAACATTGTAAGTATTTGTGGCTTAAAGTGTAAGATAGTTTAATGATACAATGCACCAGAAACTATTTCATGATTCAAAGTCTACCTTTACAGTATATGGCAAAGAATTTAGCATTTTCAAAAATTCCCACCTATTCTGCATGGCAAAAATGCATGCTTATTTTTTAGCTAAGCAAATGACCTATTAGCATGCTGCACTTGAAGGTACATAAAATCTTAAATACTTTTTACTTGCTACATGAGAGTTTGAGCATTAAAAGAGGTTGTCTTATGAAGATTGCACAAATCATTTAGCTTTTCTTAGTGCTTACATACATCTTAGAAAAACTTGAGTGCTCAGGATCCTTTTCCTGTGCAAAATTAGCGAGCCAACAAAGAAGCGATATATTTCTTTATATCAGCTGTTACTCTAGTTGGTAGGCAAGCAATCTGCGGGCTCCTTGTAATAATGACCATAATTTCCTTGTATAGGTCGTAGGTGAAAACTAAAGGGGACATGTATGAACCTGGCGCTGACTTGCCAACCCTACCTCTGTTTTTTATAGTGTACGACACAACAAAGTATGTATGAAAGTGTCCCACAGCACTTTATAAATGTGTCCCGTTCTACGGCAAAAGTAGTCTTAGCCATGCCACTTTGAAACTGGTATGGACTTGTACGACACTTTTGCGCTAAACTTTGGCGCATTTCTGCTGCATTGTACGACTTTGGCACGACACGCCCACGCATATTTGGTGCATTCAA
>JAODAL010074132.1:0-14484 GCA_025379985.1 Phyllomedusa bahiana
TCCTCTAAATAACCTACGTCTGTCAATTTTTTCCTGTACCCCCTTGTAAAATTTTCAGGGGAAAATTTTTTTTTAACAGCTATTTGTACATGAAATTTTTTTAGTAGTTTAATTCTGGGAAAACACTTTTTTAAAAATTTGGGGGAATTCCCACCAGGTCTTTGTTTTTTTTTTTTTTTAAAATTTGTTTTAAAAGGGTTGCCCTCAAAAACGGGTTTGAAACAAAAAGTTAAAAAAACTTAAAAAAACAATTCTTTTTGGGCAATATGTGTCCATTAACATGTCCTATTTTAACCCCTGTCCACCCATCACCCTTGGGGCCACCCCTTGAAAATTTTTTGAAGAAAAAAATGTCTGTTAAAAACCCAAAATTTTTTAAAATGGCCCCTGTAGTAAAGCTGCATTTCAAAGCAAAAGGGCCCCCAAAAATTCAAAGCAAAACCCTTTTAAAACCACTTTGGACAATTGTGAGAACAAATTCCTGTTAAAACAACTTTTTTTTTTTAAAAATGGGAACCGAAATATTGCTCCTTTCAAAGCAGCATGCCCCAAAAAAAATTATAAAAATGACTTCTCAGACTTTTAAAAAATTGGGGGGGGAAAAATTTGCCACTTGGGGGAACCACTTTTCTGTTCCAAATGCCCCAAATTTATAGCTTATCTCACAGCAACATGACCTAAAAACCTTTTGAAAAGGGCGACAACTTCTAAAATAAAGTGAGTAAAGGAATAGGGGTGTTTTTTCATAAACCCTTTTGCTGTTTTTTACAGTCTCCCACAGCAAAACCACATAATGAACTTTTTGGGAAAAGAGAATAAAATTTTGCAGTAAAAATGATCATTTTAAAAAAAAATTTTCAAGAGGACCATTTCTGTTTGAAGAGGAATGTGAAGTAACCGAAACTAATGGGTGCCCCCCTGGAAATTTGGGGGCCAAAACCCATCAAGACCCCATGCCTGATTCATCTTTGATGAACTTAAAACGATCCCTTTATCTGTGGAAAGCCGGATGCGTTTGTTGTAATGCTCCTCCACTGGCTGAAGTCCGCTCAGATATGACCCGGGCTGCTGGGCGGGGACAACACCTCTATGGCGTAACGAGCCAGTGGGGGCCCATTCGTCCTTTTTGGGAATCCCCGGGAATCTATTGGGCCCCAAAACAAAATACAAAAACATGGGTTGTTGAGACCGATAGCCCGTGAAACCAAATGATTTAACGGGTTCTCTGTGTGTTGGATTTTTGTGCCCTCTTTGGGCCATCGTTGGTGGGGGGGTAAACAAAGATTCCCAAAAGCTCACCCATTAGGCTTCTGCCACCTTGCCTGCTGCTGCTCCCCGGGCTACGCCTACTTGGGCACCAAACTGCTGTCACTTCGCTGATGTTTTTTGCACCGGAAAATTGGGGAACGGGGAAGCAAAACCCCAACAGATTTTTTCCAGTTTGATCAATCAGCAATCTCCTTTTTCCTGCATTTTACTCCTATTTGGGTGGGTGGAGAAAATGCGGAAATTTTGTTTTTTTACCCCGGGGGGTCCAGGGGGGTTTCCCCCCAGTAACTGTTGTTCATTTTGATGGCCTTAATGCGAGGGGTATGTTGGAGGAAAATGGAGCATCCCAAGGCCCCCCATGTGAAAAGGGTTTTGGGGCCCTTTATTTCCCAACCCCTGGGTCGGGGGACTAGCAAACTGATCTTTCCCCATCCCTTTCCCCCTCCCCTCAAAATTTTCCCCCAACCCCCCCCCCCTTTCCAAGGGGACGCGGGAACCCTCGTGCCCAGGAATACCTCCTCCTCCTCCTCCTCCGCTTCCTCCCGGGACAGCTTCAACACAGCCCCGACTTGGCCCAATTTTGCACCTGAGAGCTGAAACCCACCTTGCCCTAGCTCTGGACCCCGAACCACTGCCTAATGAAAACCCATGAAAATTGTGAAAACTTTCCGGGGCCCTTTGGATTTGATGGAGAAGAGGCTCCGTTCCGCATCTGTGTCCGTCCCTCCCCGTCGCTGCGTGACCTGTTTTTTCAGAGTGTCCCAAAGGGTCTTTCCCGAACTAAGATCACCACAATGCTCATGCTGAAAAGGGAAATTTTCCCGCACGAAAATTAAAATTTTTTTGGGTTTTTCAAAACGGGAAGGAAAGGGGGCGAGCTCTTTTACCTGGGGCCCCTCTCGTGGCTCAAAAACCCCGAGGTCCGCACTGCCCGGGTTGTTTTAGGCCATGTTTCACTTCGTAAATGCGTAATGGCATTGCGCTTCTGCCCCAATCCCCTGGAGCATGTGGAGGGGGAATTCCAGCGTGTTGCCACGTCAAAAAGAGACGGGTTTACGGGGGGGCCCAGCTGAAAGCTGCAAAAGCAGCCAGGCGGGACGAAGCAGGGTGGGGAACGGCGGAAGTGCGAACTTAGACTTTGAGCCTTCCTCAGCAGGCAGTCCAGACCCCGGGGAGCTCTTCGCCAGCGCTCGGTCTCGTTTCCCGGGGAGCTTTTCCACAGCTCCCCGACCTGGTGTGGGCGGTCTCCCCCAAAAAAACAAAAAAAAAAAAAATTAATGTTTCAAACGGGTTGGTTTTTTCCCGGGCACGTTTATCCCCCAAGGACCTTGGGGGAAAAACCCTGCACCATCCCTGCGGTTTTGAAGAGCGTGCGCCGACCCCTGAGAGCCACCGTCACCCCCAGAGACATCCACCCACTCACCCATAGCTGTCACAGAGATATAGCGCCTTTGGGGCCGTGTTTACAATCCATTTTTCGAGGGTCAGATGGATTTTTTCCGGCCACGGGCAGACAATGCGCTTAAAATTTTTAGATGACACGTGGCGGGCCCGGGGGCAGGGGGGCTTTTCTGGAAAAGAAATCCCTCTCGGCATCGCTATTGGGGGGCGGGCGGGGGCCATGACGTGGGGGAAAACCCTCTTGCCACCAGAGGGGAAAGGAAACATTTCCCAAAGGGCCAAAAGCCGGGCAAGCCGACATTCAGGTTTTTGGTTTTGGGGATGGTTTGGGTTAAAGTGTTTTCTTCTGCCCCCAAACCTGGAAGACAGAAGGCTGCGCTAGATGGCCGCTGTAGGCGTGCAGGCTCAACTGGCGGAAGGAAAAGGGTGGGATGGGTCTCTGGGGGTTGGGTGTACAGGGCAGGGGCCCGGAAGCGGGGCTGCCCCTTCAGCTCTGAGAGACATAGGCAGCTGAGGAACGCTTGGTGGGGGGAGGAGGAGGAAGGGGGAGACGAGGGTGTGATAGGGGTTGGGACCCCCGGCTCGGTTGGCCTTTTTTGGCCAAGTGTTGCCTCCATTTCAATCATGCATTCGCTGCAGTGACTAGACATGTTGGTGGTGGGTTTAACCCCCTAAGGTTCTGCTCTATTATGCGTTTATGGCATAGGGCGGGATATGACATCGCTGGGTGAATCAAAGCTGGTCAAAAAAGGCCCAGGGTTGGGGGTCCCGGGCCTTTTTGACGGAGATAAACAGGTTTGCGCTGACCGTGGGTGGGGGAATATACACGGATTCTCACCACCCTCTCCCTTTTTTAGGCGGAACCCGTAGTGTCACTACCCCATCGTCTTCAACCTCGTACAGTGATGAAGCGCTCTCAAGCAAATTCTGCTGAAAAAACCACGTTGGATCTGCAATGTCGTCATCATAAACCCACGGGTTTGACTTCGTGTCCTGACATTCTGCATCCAGGAGCTTTGGGCTACAAGCAAGAGGGACTGCAAGGATTGCCGACCGCCCCGGGATTTTTGCCGATTGAACCGGCTTCCTTCTCCTCCGCTGATGGCATCAGTAACTGGGCCCGTCAGAGGCAGAGAAAATCATCCTCTTTGGCCTCTTGATCTTTTAACATCCCTTTCTGACCCCAACCCCATTGTGTCATCAACGAGTTCTTCAGACATTGTATTATCCACAGTGGTGGGAACACGAGTTGACATTTGGGCTGCTTCATGTTGGACGGATGCTGATGATGCTGATGACGACATTTGTGGCCGTGACTGGGAGGGAGGAGGAAGAACTGCTAGATGCAGGTTGCATTAACCACTGAAGGACAATTGGCGCCGCTTTTCGTTACTGAGATTCACAGGGCCCTGACCCAGCGATGACAGGCCTGATGGTCCTGCAACTGACGATCCGCTGCATGCGTGTTGTCGCCAGCACTGGAAGGAGCACCTTCTCTCGTACCTCTACCTCCATGTCCTACCCCCCTCTTGCTCGCTTACCACCTGAATTTCGCTCCATGTTCAGAAATATAAAAATTTGAGACGGTATTGAAGAGTTTTGGAAAGTCTCTTATTAAAAGACGCAAATCACAGCTATTCTCAAATCCTCAAATCAAAACGAAATTGCTGGATTAAAATATAACTGCAAAGTAGATCTATCAACAAAGCTGGCCTGCGCCAAAGTCAAAAAACACGTATCTGAAATGTATTCGGATAAAACAAGATATTTTTGGCACCTTTCAATTCACCTGTGGTGACTATAAAATTGCTGTATTCAGATTTAAGTGCAAAGCTGCCTCAATGAACAAAGCTGTAGTGCGCCAAAGTAAAAAAACACGTAGCTGTTATGTATTCGTATAATACAAGATATTTTTGGCACCATTCAATTCACCTGTGGTGACTATAAAATTGCTGGATTCAGTTTTAAGTGCAAGCTGCCTCAATGAACAAAGCTGTAGTGCGCCAAAGTCCAAAAACACGTATCTGTTATGTATTCGTATAATACAAAATATTTTTGGCACCTTTCTATTCACCTGTGGTGACTATAAAATTGCTGGATTTAAATTTAAGTGCAAGGTGGATATATCAACAAAGGTGGAATGGGCAAAATTGAAAATGAACACCTATCTGAAATGTATACTGATAATAAAAGTGGAGTTTTGCACCTAACAAAGAGATTATCGCAGGATCTAAAAAATCCCATCACCATAAAAACTGTGCCGATTTCAACTTTGTTGATAATAATCGCTCAACACTAGTCATAACCTCTTTACTAAAAAAGGCCACTCTGGACCCGCCCTGCGCTGCTAATTATCGACCAGTCTCTAATCTGCCATTCATCTCTAAATTCCTGGAACGCTTGGTCTACTCTCGCCTAATCTGCTATCTCTCTACTAACTCTCTTCTCGATACGCTACAATCCGGTTTCCGCACCCTACACTCCATGAAAACTGCTTTACTTAAAGTCTCAAATGACCTCCTAACAGCAAAATCTCAGGGCAACTACTCATTGCTGCTTCTCCTGGATCTCTCAGCAGCGTTTGACACTGTTGACCACCACCTTCTCAGCATGCTCCGTGCCATAGGCCTCCAGGACACCGCTCTCTTTGTTCTCATCTTACCTCTCTGATTGCTCCTACAGTGTCTCTTTTTTCGGATCTACCTCTTCTTCTCTACCTCTTGATGTTGGAGTTCCTCAGGGATCAGTTTTAGGTCCTCTCCTCTTTTCATTGTACACAGCCCCGATTGGACAAACCATCAGCAGATTTGGCTTCCAATATCATCTCTATGCTGATGACACTCAATTGTACACCTCTTCCCAAGACATCACTCCTGCCCTGCTACAAAACACCAGTGACAGTCTGCTGTCTCTGACACATTGTCTTCTCTCCATCTGAAACTAAACCTCACTAAAACTGAACTTGTCTTTCCAACATCTAGTAACCAACCCTGTGGTACCACCATTACTCCTAGGCAGCAGGCCTGCTGTCTGGGGTTTATACTAGATTCTGATGTGACCTTCACCCCATATATCCAATCCCTTGTCCGCTCCTGTCACCTGCACCTCAAGAACATCTCCAGAATCCATCCGTTTCTCACTGTCGAAACAACTCAAACTCTCATTGTGGCTCTTATTCTTTCTCGTTTTGACTACTGTAACTCCTTGCTAATCGGTCTCCCTCTGTGCAAACTCTCCCCTCTTCAATCTGTCCTGAATGAAGCAGCCAGGCTCATCTTTCTTTTCAGCCGCAATACTGATGCCTCTACCCTGTGTCAGTAACTGCACTGGTTGCCCATTCAGTACAAGATACAGTATAAACTAATCACTCTCACCCATAAAGCTCTCCACAGTGCTGCAGCTCCCTACATCACTTCCCTCATCTCTGTCTACCACCCAACCCGCTCTGCTTCTGATATCAGGTTACACTCAATCATCCGAACCTCCCATGCCCGTCTCCAAGATTTCACACGTGCGGCACTAGTTCTCTGGAATATGCTACCGCGGGCGATAAGGCACATTCACAACTCTCATAGTTTTAAGAGGGCCCTGAGAACATATCTTCTCAGGGCCCTCATAGTTTTAAGAGGGCCCTAAGAACATATCTTCTCAGTTTGGCCTACCAAGATCCCTAACTGCTATCACACACATCTGTCACTCCCTTCACTAGGGCACTCACAGGCACTTATCTGTATATAGATGTACTGTCAGGGTGGCAGGTTCATCCATTTTTCATGTAAACCACCCCCTATTTATGAAACATGGCTGGACCATTGTAAACTTGGCACTTCTCACCATTTGTTTCACCCATACACCCTAATAGATTGTAAGCTCTCATGAGCAGGGCCCTCACACCTTGTGTCTCATCTGTAAGTACTTTTAATGTGTAATGTCTGTACGTATACCCTCAAATTTGTAAAGTGCTGCAGAAAATGTTGGTGCTATATAAATGATTATTATTATTATGTAGATGTTAGAATTAGGTTTTATTTTATGTCGTCTGTCAGACTAGAATATGGAAGATGGATTAAATTGGCCAAGCAAATTGGGTCCACACTCGCTTGGTCTTCGACGGTATTAGTGAAGACTGCTGTACGTTGGAGCCAGTCAGCTGCATGCCTCATCAGTGCTGCTAAGTTATAAGGCCTCACATTGGGAATATTAACCCCTTACCGACATTTGTCGTACTCATACGGCAATGTCGGGTAGGGGTTCCCGCAAATTGCCATATGAGTACGTCAAGGCGATCTTACGCGCTCACAGGCGGAGCGCCAAGATCGTGGCATGGAAACCAGCGTATATTACCCGCTGGCTCACCCCGCATCCCCCACGGCCGGGAGTAGCCCCGGCCACGGGGAAAAACCCCCCGTGTCCCCATCGTGGTCCACATCGCACTCGGGCGGCAGGAGTGACTCTTGTCCCTGCAACCCCGGCGCAGAAACGTACCAAAGCTAGCTCCGGGTTGTCTGGTACGCCCGTGCCACAATGCTTTTGGGCCAGCGTCAACATTGGGCCAGGAGCCCAGATACCACTAATCTGACGATCTTTCATGAAATTTCCCCCGGGGAAAAGTGTAAAAAAAGTAAAAAAAAGTGAAAAAAATAAAACACAAACACAAAAAATAAAATAAAAAAAACGTACATTGCCCTTTTCCCCTTTACAAACGCCAATCGCCCCCAAAAAAGAAAAAAAAAATAAAAAAAAGTCCCCATATTTTATCACCGCGTCGTAGCGACCCACCCCTATAATCGCATTTTAAAAAAACCCCTTCTTGAAGGGTAAAAAAAACCCCCAAAAAAACTGTCACAGAATTGCGTTTTTTGTTCATCCTCAGACATAAAATGGAGAAAAAAGCATCAAAAATCATAACATCAAAGTATGCCAAAAAAAAAGTCATTCATCCCCAAAAAAAAAGCCCTTACCAGCTCTTTAGGGAAAAATTAAAAATTTTTTGGCTATTAGAAGATAGCGTGCAAAAAATATTTTTAAAAAAACACAAAAAAAAAAATTTTTTTTTCAAAAAAAAGTGCTTTCAAAAAAAAAACTACAAAAATTGGGGTACACCTAATCGCTCAACCCACAG
Source organism: Phyllomedusa bahiana (assembly GCA_025379985.1). NCBI lineage: Eukaryota > Metazoa > Chordata > Amphibia > Anura > Hylidae > Phyllomedusa > Phyllomedusa bahiana. The sequence continues at coordinate 7,793 of JAODAL010074132.1, forward strand.
AGTAAACTAATTGTGACGGATACGGCCCGTAAAAGCTATTAAAAATAAAAAAAAATGCAGATTGCAGTTTTTTTCTCCCCCGCCCCAAAAAAACGGATTTAAAAGCGTCATAAAGTCTTCCCCCCCAAAAATGTTACCAATAAAAACCCCAACTAAACCCGCAAAAAAAAAAGCCCCCTAACAGCTATAAACGAAAAAAAAAAAGTTATGGCCAAGACCGCGATGACAAAAACGTGTTTTCCTTTCAAAAAAGTTTTTTTTTGTGTAAAAGCAGTAAAACTTAAAAAAAATACAATTGGTATCGCTTTTAATCGTATCAACCTGCTGATAAAACTACATGTCATTTATACCGCACAGTGACCGCGTAAAAAATAAAAAAAAAAAAACACTCCCGGGATTACTGTTTTTGTACAAATGCCTCACAAAAACCTTAATAAAAATGATCAAGCATCACATGCTCCCCGTAATGGTACCAATAAAAAAATAACTCATTTGTAAAAAAAAAGCCCACAAACAGCCCATATGCAAAAAATTAAAAAGCTATGGCTGCGAATAGGGCAACATAAAAACGAACTTTTTAAAACTCGCTCTATTGGTAAAAGTAATAAAACATAAAAAAAAATAATAAAATTTATATCATTGTAATTGTACCCACCGCAAGTAAAATTATCCCCCCCATTTAGTCCGTATGGCGAATACTTAAAAATGAGCCCAAAAACAATGCGAACCCCCGTTTTCCCCCCTCCATTTCCATGCCCAATGCGAAAAAAAAAAAAAATTTCGGGGAAAACCTTGCACCCAAAATGCAAAAATACACCCTTAGGGGAGATCCCCGAGGGGTGTTAAAACCAAAAAAGGGGGAAACTTCTGGGGAAAGGTTTCAACCCCGTTATAGTACTTTGGGGCTTTGCGATGGGCGGCCCCCCCAAACTGTGCCCAAAAGCCAAATAGCGCCCCCCCCTTGTATCCCCTGCCATCGCCCAAAGCAGTTTAACACCCACATGTAGGGTATTTCCAAAATTGGAAAAAAATTGCGAACACAATTTTGGGGCTTTTTTCCCAAAATTCCTTGTAAAAATTTTAAAAATTTCAGCTAAAATTGAGATTATTTGGGAAAAAAAAAAAAATTTTTTTTATTTTTAGACGAAGCTAAAAAAATTTGTGAACCCTGTGGGTCGTATACTCATCACCCCCGGGTTTATTCCTTAAAGGGTGTAATTTCCCAAAAGGGGCTTTTTAGTGGGATTTATTTAGTTTTGGGCCTTAGGGTGTCCCCAAACTTTAAAAAGGGCCCCAAAAAATATCGAATGAAAATGAGAACCCCCGATCCGGTAGGTGCTCCTCCTATTCTGGGGCTTGTGGGGAGCCAAAAAACTAGGGGGCCCCATATGGGATATCTCTGAAAACGGGAGAATCGGGGAATCAAAATTAATTCATTTCCCTGATCACATTTACCGTATTTTGTCAAAAATTTTAAAAATTGAAAAATCCCCAAAAAAGGAAATTTTGAAATTTCACTTCCACTTTTCTTTTAAATTTTGTGAAAACACCTAAAGGGTTAAAAACTTCCTAAATGCGGTTTTGGAAACTTTAAGGGGTGTAGTTTCTTAGAAAAGGGCATTTATGGGGGATCTAAAATCGGTCAATCAAAGTCACGTTTAAACTGGGGTGGGCCCCTAAAAAAAAAGTATATTCAAATTTCTTTAAAATTTTAAAATTACTACTAAAATTTTAACCCCCCCAAAGTCGTAAAAAAAAAAAAAAAAAAAAAAAATTTTAAAAAAAAAAAATGCCAAATACAGCAACATTTGGAGATCTAGTTTAATTTTTTGAGGGGAATAACATTGCTTACATGCAGAAATTTTTGACTTTGAAATTGGTACATTTTTCACATTTTTTCACGTAATTTAATTTTTTCAAATAAAAAAAGATTTTTTTTGGACCAAAATTTTTTTACTATCTTAAAAGCAAAATGTGTCAGAGAAAAAAAATTCTCTGAATCACTGGATAGGTTAAAAATGTCAAAAAAAATTTTTTTCCACATAAATGACACATGGGCAATTTAAAAAATGGGGCCTGTGAGACCAAAAACTGGCTACAGACCTGGTTTTACTGCAGCCTAGTAAAAAGCCCGTAAAAACGCCCCCGAATTCAAAATGTTTCCAAAAAACAGGGCGAATTAAAGAAATGAGACAACCCCTTTGGGGGCCCCCCTTTTACGGGTGGGCCGCTGAAAGTTTTCCCCGCGGGACCCGGGGTCCCCTGCCTTTTTTGAAAAAATAAAAAGACTGGGTTTTTTGATATTTTTTTTTTCATCTTTCGATCTGATATATAAATTGAGTGAGTGTAAGATGTCTTAGTTAGGCTATGTTTTCCCGCAGGGGGAAAAAAAACCCTAAAAACAAAATTACTAAAAACGTTCTTAAAACTGATTTTTTCTGCCCACTCCCTGTCAAAAGCAGCTAAAAAAACGTCAGTTTTTTGGTGCGTTTCGATTTTTGGAGAGTCTTTTGGAGCGTTTTTTGAAGCGGGTTTTTTTGGGGCGTCTTTGCTCTGCTTTTTAATTTTATGCACAAATTAAAACCCTTTTTATATAAAAATACCCCCCCACAGGTGGGGTTAACATTTTTAAGTAGTCACTTCCCTTTTGAAACACTTACCCTTGTGAGCACATTTTTCCTTTTGTGCTGCTGCTGCTGCGTGCTAATGCTTTATTAAAATTTTTTACCAGATTCTTGCACCAAAATTCACAAAAAAACCCCCATTATCTTTCCATCACAAGTTTAAATGTTTAGCATCAACCTTTGTAAAGAAAAAGGGTTTTTGGCCAAATTCCCCCCAAAAAAGCATAAATTTCGCCAAAAATTTCCCTAAAAAAAAAATATCTTTAGTGTCAGAAACGGGATCCGTTTATTAAACGCCAAAATTTTTTAAAAAATTTTTAACTAACCCCCCAAATCCGTCAAAAAACGGATTCTGGCGCCGAAATCCCTAAAAAATTTATTTTTTTGCCTTAAAAAAACTTGATCACTTTATTACGCCAAAATTGGGAAAGATACGGATTTTGCCCCAAAAGCCCTAAAAAATGGATCCTTGCACCAAAAATTTTGTAAAAAACGTATTTTTTTCCGTCAGGGAACGGATAACTTTTTTAGCGGGCCCAAAAACGGCGGGAAAAAAAATTTTTTTGGGTCAAAAAACGTAAAAAAAATGGATTTTTCGCCAAAATCCGGTTTTAAAAAAAGAAATTTTTTGGGGTCAGAAGCGAGATTAAAGGGTTTTTTTCCCCAAAATCATAAAAAAAAATTTTTTTGCCCAAAAATTTAAAAAAACCCCTTTTTTTTGCACCAAAAAACCTAAAAAAAGTAAATTTTGGCGCCAAAAACCATAAAAAACGTATTCTGGCGCCCAAAATTTCCTTTAAAAAACCTAAATTTTGGCCCAGAATCCGTAAAAAAAAGTATTTTCAGTAGCAAAAATAACTTTTTTAAACGCCAAAATATTTTTTGAAAAGGATTTTGCATAAAAAAAAAAGATTTTTGAAGCCAAAATTGTAAAAAAACTTATTTTTAGCAAAAAAAATTGAAATTGCGCAAAAATCGTTGCGACCAAAGATATCATTTTATTACAAAAGGTACAGCAAGGACACATCAGACATTTATGCAGTTTGGGGTAAGGAATAACCTTTAAAACACCGACTATAGGGGGACTTTGGGTCTCCTGGAAGGTTTCATTGAAAAAACGCGGCAAAAAAATCGCGAAAACGCGCCAAAAACGCGCCCAAAAAACCCTCCCCTTTCATAGACTCCTGTAGTTATTTTTCTGCCCGTTCTGGCGTTTTTAGAACATGTTGCAAAATTCGACCAGTGAAAAACACAGAGAAAAAAAAAACTCAGGGTTTTAAAAGCAAGGGTTTTCTTAAAAATCTATGGGACCTGATTACAGTCGTTTTTCCAGCGGTTTTAGAAAACGAAAAAAGCTGAAAAAAAGGACGTTTTTCTGTGCAGTGTAGACATAGCCTAACTCTGCGAGTTTATATAAATTCCCTCTTCCCATGTATGGCAAAAGGTATGGTCCTCCATGATTTGAGAACCTTATCCATTGAATCTATGTAACAAAATTTTTTTAAATAAGCTGAAATTCCCATGATTTTTATTTAAAACTAGGATAGGTACGCATTTTAAAAAAGGGAACAAAAATTTAGGAACCCTTCGAAAATCAGGGCTTGAGTATTATCCAAGTTAATGGGGAAAACCCCTCAGGCTTCCCATTTGTCTGCATAGTGTTGACAGGGGAATAGCGGGGGTTCTGAACACGTCTTTCAATGGCCCCAAACCCAATAAAACAGGGGGGTCTTTGGGGGAATCGCAGAGGACTCTAAGGGGGTATAGTGGTCACCCCTGACGTGTATGTTCTGGCCCATTCACCAAGAAGGAAATATGTGAATCCTCTTGAATGTAACTGACAAATGATAAAAAACCATCCCCGATCCCTCGACTCTGCAGCGTGGACGACAGGAAGTGCCAAGACACTATATCAAACGCCTTTTCAGCATCTAAACTGAGCAACACTGTAGCTTTTGATGACGTTGCCCGAGCCCCCACCGCAACCGCCATAGCTGCCCGGATATCCTTTGATGATTGCCATCCCCTAATGAAGCCTCTCTAAGCTGGATGAATAATGAAGGAAAGGAAGGATTGCATCTATGATGCGATGATTGTTGTGAACAATTTGCTGCCTAGCAACATGATGGGTCTATAATTTTGGGGAAGGGTCTTTCCCTGGCTTCGGCAAGAGAACTGTTTTTGAATCCAAAAACAGAACCATTAGTTGACCGTTTTGATATATTTGTATAATGAGGTTAAAGCTGGGGCTATGTGAGCAAGTAAGATCTTACAGAATTTGTTGCCGAAATCATCCAGACCAGGAGTTTTCCATTTAGCCGATAAGGAAATGGTCATTTTGACTTCCTCCTCTAAAATTGGGCCGTCCAAAAAGTCCCTCTGCCCCGCTATTAGCCCCGGCAAAGGGTTCTCATCAATAAAGGACGTGATCCTCACCAAATCCCTGGGGGGGGTGGGGTCCATATACAAATTCTCATAAAAATCACAAAAAAATTCAGTTGTATCTTTGTGCAACTCCTGAGTAATGGGACTTTTGAGTGCCACTATAGGTTTGCGGGATTTATGAGATGTAATGAGTTTAGCCAAAAGCTGACTGGATCTATGTGCCCCTCTAAAATGTCTATTTTGAGCAATATGCACTAACCAACATGCTTGACTCTGAATGTAGGCATCAAGTGTACTTTTGGATTCCCTATAAATTAGTCCTGTAGTGAGTGAGGGACGGGAAGCAGAGTGTAATTTCCAAAATTTGCTCTGGGCCTCTTTAGGTCTGCGTGAAACATAACTACTGATGTGGCCCCTCAGGACTGCTTTTGCTGTTGCCCAGAACAATGCAAGAGCAACGCTGTGAACTAGATTGTCACCTAGGAAATTAGCCTACAAAGTCTCAAGAAATGACTTAAATGTCATTAGATGACTTAAAGTCCCCTGAGGTAACCAGATATGCAGGAAATCTCCCAAATTTTGCCTCTGCTGCCCACCCCCACCCCCAAGGCCCTGCGCACAGACAGTAAGGGCTTTTCCCCATGGCACGGTTGTTCACCCTGTTTTACAGATGGTTTTCGGTTTTGAAAACCATCTGTAAACCAGGTGTCACCTTTTAAAATGGAAAAACATTGAGCATGAACATCTCCATGCAAGGGGGTAGGGGTTTAAGCCATTCCCCAGCGGCCGTGTGAACGTTCCCTAATAGGGGCATGGTCAAAATAAATGATAGTTGAATGCGGGATCTAAAAACCGCTTTCCCACAAACAAATTAGGGGGCCCAAATGTAGTCCAACCTTGCGTAACTATCATGTGCAGGCGAGTAGTAGGTGTATTCTCTAAAATCTGCAGTGAGTACTCTCCATGGGTCATACAGGAAATTGGCTTCCATCATATGCAGGATCTCTAATAACTATAGATTGATCAACACCAATTAAATACTATTATACACAAGCACAACTTACATAGAATACACTACAAAGGTATCCACTAGTGATGCGAACAGTAAAATGTTCGAGTTTGAGTCGAACTTTGAACTTTAAAGTGTTTGAACCCCATTAAAGTCAATGGGAGATGTTCAGGTTAATTTTTATACCTATACAGTTCACCTGTAGAGTGAACTGTATACCTCTACAGTTATACCTATACAGTTCACACAGAGTGGAGAAGCTGTAATTACCATCCATAACAGTAAACTGGGATACGTGGAACAACTTAGTGAAGAAAATTTGGCTCCAAGAGTGATAGTAAAAAATTGAGAGGCTAAAAACGCTTTTTCAACGGCTAACTAAAAATAGGAGGACACTTGCAAGCGGGGCGAAAATTTAGCTACAGGGGCCCTGCAATCCGAGGGGGAACAAAAGCCTTTTGAACAAGAAGACACGGTATTGGGGAAATGGCACATTACTGGGAGGAGCCAGATTTTATTTTTTCACCAGAGCCCAAAAACTAAACTTACGGCCCCTTCGGCTGGACTAGATTTGATGGCAGTACCCAAAATGGGAGCGAGAACATGGCAATGGGGGAAAAGCGAGGTTTCCCGGGTTTGACTAATTAGGGGGCCCGTACCCAAAGGGGCGGGCA
>JAODAL010074133.1:0-14484 GCA_025379985.1 Phyllomedusa bahiana
CCCCGTATTGACACACCCCATCGTCTTCCTCCTCATCCAGTGATGAAGCCTCGCAAGCAAATTCTGCGGAAAAGACCACGATGGATCCGCAATGTCGCATCATCCTCATAAAAACACGGGTGACTTCTTCGTCCTGACATTCTGCACCCAGGAGCGTGGCTACAACAAGAGGGATTGCAAGGCGTTGCCGACCGCCTGTGATTTTTGCCGATTGACCGGTTTCCTTCTCCCCTCGAGGCATCAGACTGGCGCAAGCAGAAAAATCATCCTCTTTGCCCTCTTATCTTTTAACATCCTTTGACCCCCCCCCGCTTTGTCATAAAGAGGCTTCATAAAATGGATTATCCACAGTGGGGGTACACATTGAATTTGGGCTGCCTCGCTTCATGTTGGACGGATGCTGATGATGCAAAGACAAACATTTGGCCGTGACTGGGAGGACGAGGAGGTAAGCTGCGGACAGGTTGCTTTAACAACTGAAGAACAGTTTTGGCGCGCTTTTCGTTACGAATTCACGGGGGCCCTGACCCGGGCATGACAGGCCGACGGTCCTCAACGACGGTCCGCCCCTCTCTCTCCCTCCCTCTTGTCCTCCCCCCCTCTTTGCTCGCTTACCCCCTGCTTTTTCGCCCCCATTTTCAAAAGAAAAAATTTTTAAGAGGGATGGAAGGGTTTTGGGAACGTCTCTTTTTAAAAGACGGCAAATACGCTATTCCAAACCCCTCTAATCAAAACAAAATTGCAAAATTTTTAAAATTTTAACTGCAATTTTGCTCTATAAACAAATCGGACGGGGAAAAGTGCAAAAACATATCTTTATGTAAACGGATAATAAAGGTATTTTTACCTACAATCACCTTTTGACACAAAGCGGTTTCAAAAAAACTCAAGTTGCTCTACAAAAAAATGGGGACGGGGCAAAATGAAAAAAATTTACCTAAATGTAAAACCAAAAAAAAAAATTTTTTCACCTTCTTTTCCCCTTTTGGGGTACAACACAATTCTAAACCCCCAAATTTAACTTCGTTGGCCTATCAAAAAAACTGGACGGGGCCAAAGTGCAAAAAACACTATCAAAATGAAAGGGATAATAAAAGGTATTTTTGGCACCTACAATTCACCTGTGTGACTACACAATTGCTGTATTGAAATTTTAACTCAAGGTGGCTTTTTTAAAACAAATCGGACTGGGCAAAAGGCAAAAAACACTATCTGAATGTAAAAACGATAAAAGGGGTATTTTTGGCACCAATCACCTGTGGTGCTACAAAATGCTGATTCAAATTTATCTGAAAGGGTACCTCTATAAACAAGCTGAACTGGCAAAATTGAAAAAGAACCCCTTTTCAAAAAATGTATACTGAAATCAAAGTGGAGTTTTGCACCAAACAAATAGATGCGTTATTAGAAAATATCTGTAACCTAATATAAATTTTACCCCCAATATCAAGTATTTTCAACAGTAAACTTTTAAAAAAAACATTTAAAGCAATGCTGCAATACAATATCCGCATATTTAAAGGCTTGTCTGTTTTCCCGCCGCACCCCCCCCACCCCCTCCACACCGTGACTTTACAGCATAAAGCCCTTTAAAATTCTTTGCCTAACTACCTAAAATCTGCAAAAACTCGACTAACTGAGTTCTAAGGATCACACTAAATTAGAGCTTTTCCTTGAATAAATAAATTATTTCGCTGAGCCCGTTTGCACAGAGGGAAGCGCACGTCCAAAGGGTTTGAATACGACACCACATCAGAAACAGGAAGGGGGTTCTATGTAAAACAGGTCATTTGGGTTTTTTTTCCAGCCAACGCAACCATACCACCCAGTCCCGACCCACACACAACTCACCCTGCTCTATTCTGTAAGCTGGTTTTTCTGGGTGCCAAAAAAGACAGGGAACCCCCGAAAAGGGACGAATAAAAAAATTTGCACGATTTTTAAACCCAAATTATCGCGATCTAAAAAAATCCATCAACGTAAATACCGGCCGATTCAACTTTTTCATAAAATCGCTCAACACTATAGTGAGTTCCCCTAAGGTTGAAGCCAGGAGTAAGGACTTTTATGTTTATTGACTTTGAAATAGAACTAATTCTTTTCACTCTGAGGCACCACTTAGTTAAATCAGATTGAGAATCTGATTTACATAGAATTATTTTAGTAAATGTGCTGCAATGTCTCTGAAGAAATAACATTTACATTTATTAAGGCTTTAATTGTGATGCATCTGGTCACATTGTGTATATTTAATATTATACTTTATGTATAGTTACTGTCTTTTTTTATGTGACCATTTTTTATAATGTGGGAAGCCACTGAATAATGTTACGTAAACTACTAATCACTGCACATCCAATGGTTGTGTTTCATGTCAGTGTGATATATATTAGCTTTCTTCGGAAGTGGACAATCTCTTCAATAAACTAAAGGTCAATAGTTTTATATTGACTTTTGTTACACAAAACTTTGTTCTCTTTCAGCTAACTGATGGAATATCTCAGCTAGATGGTGATTGTGTGGCTAAATTCTGTATGCAAGTCAGCTTTCCCCTTTTTTGTTGCATCGGTGCATAGCATCTCACGGGTTAACAAATGGGCTTTTATACTGATGACACCCATCATTACAGAACTTTAGAACAGTATTTTAACATCAAGTCAGACATTTATGTCTTCCCATTAAAACGTTATGTTACTTTGTCTGCACTGTACCTGTCAGTTTTAGCAACGTCTTTGTTATATTTGACAGATGACACCTATTTAATATCATAGCCCTATTTGCCAATGAAAGTAAAACTGAACCCCTTTGATTCCATTACATGCAGGCAATACTGTGCAGATTCCAGAAAACAAATTTATTAGGGCTGCAGAATTCAATGAATTTGTTTCATGTTTCTTGTGTTTGTTGAGTATAGTGTTGTCACTGTTCATTTTTCTCATTCACTCCCTTGAGCCTTTCTGAAGTACCAGCAATGTCTTGCAGACACATCTAGCAAAGATGGAACTAAGCTTGGTACATATAGTTTACAATTATCATTCTTTGATTGTGCTCGTTCTCTTTAGTTCAGGTGTTCAATTCAGAACAAGAGCAGTTTAGGGATTTTGAGGATTAAGAGTTGACTTTGCTCTGAATTAGGTTATTGAATGTTCACAGCACTTACGCTTGCAAGCTGTCAGTGCTAGAGACAAGTATGTGGGTTACGACTGTTAAAGCATATGTGCCTGAAGTTAGCCATGCTCCAGACTAAAAAGAAAAGTTCACAATAACACAATGTCAGGCAGATATAAGGTATGAATGGGTTAAATATATGTAACAATGAATATATAAAAAACAAATTTCTTAAGTTACAAAGTGGTTTCTCAGGAGAAGATGAAAAACTCTGTAAAACTTTTAAGGTTGCACTTGCAAGGCAGAAATTTTATCCCACCTCTTTTCAGGTTAGGGCCACTCTATGTAGTGTCAGTAAGTCTATCTTTTCTGGCCATAAAGCCAGGTCCACTGTCATACGTCTAGGGAAGCAGCCTTCTGTTTATGTGCGACAACGCCCAGTAAGGGTTAAACCCTCGGCTCTGGACCGACGCCCTGGGAGAGGTGCTGCTTTGGAGCTCAGGAGTGACAACTCTGCAGCCTCTCCCAGCAAGGGGTGTTGCAGTCAGGCCAATCAGAGGGCCCGCACCAATCAGCTGCTGGGGCGGTGTCCAGGAAAACTATTTAAACTGTCTCAGTCCTCTCAGGCTTTGCCTGTGATAGGTTCCCCCTGTTGTTTCCTTGAGCGTTTTTGATATTGCTTCCCCTGTTATTGACCTCAGCTTGCCTTGACTTCGTTTTGGACTCTGTCTATGTACTTCGTTCCCGCTCGTGTATGACCCTCGGCTTGTTTCCTGTTTATTCTTCGGATTCTGTTTGTGGCTTTGGCGTTATTGACCGCTACCGACTCGGACCATTTGACCTTGCGTTTTCCCTGACAGCCCTGCACTTAGCAGCGTAGGGACTGTCGTCCAGTTGGGGTCTGCCATCTAGGGCAGCACACCAAGTAGGCAGGGACAGTGGGCTGGGTGGCAGTCAGGGCCTACTGCACCTCCTCTGATGTGACAGTATTACAGGCCGACATTTACTGCTCTCCAAGCACTATGAACCCCATAACTGCATTGGTAGAGCAGATACAGGGGGTCACCCAGTTGGGCCAGGATCTTGCACTGAGAATTCAGCAGCAGGAGACCTCCCAGTGTGCCCCTCAGCCCCAGGCTTCTCCGGTATCCCTTTCCCCTGTTGTGGAACCCCCAATCCAGTTATCCGACAAGTTCTCGGGTGACAGGAGGGCGTTTCAAACGTTTAAGGAGGGTTGCCGGTTGTTTTTTTTCGACTCCGCCCACGTACCTCGGGAAATGAGGAATAGAGAGTGGGAATTCTTATATCCCGTCTCCTAGGGTCCCCTCAGGAGTGGGAGTTCTCTTTATCTCCTGACTCGCCCGAGTTGTCTTCCATGGACCGATTCTTTGAATCCTTGCGGTTACTTTTTGATGACTCCGATAGGGGGGCACTGGCCGAGACTCAGCTCACCTCGTTAAAACAGGGCAAGAGGACAGTTGAGGAGTATTGTTCAGAATTCCGGCGTTGGTGTGTTCCATCAGGGTGGAATGACCCAGCCCTCCGGTGCCAGTTTAGATTGGGGCTAGCCGACCATGTGAAGGACTTGTTGGTGGCGTACCCAAGCCCTGGCACGCTGGATGATGCCATGGCTCTGGCGGTACGGTTGGACAGACGGTTTAGGGAGAGACGTCGGGAGAAGTCACTTACCCCGTTGCCCCGCTTCACTCCGATGCTCCGTTCTGCCACCACCCCTGAACCAGCTGGAGCGGAGAGCCCCTTGGAGGAGCCCATGCAGATAGGGGCCTCTTCTGCGGGCAGCGTCAAGGACCGCAGGACATCTCGCCGCACTCAGGGACCCTGCTACTACTGCGGCGGAGAAGGTCACCTCATCCGTGAGTGTCCCAAGAAGAAGGCCCAGCCGGAAAACTCCAACGCCTAGGTGACTCGTGGGAAGGTCACCTAGGCGAACAGGTATTTCCTATGGTGTCGAAAAAATTATTGCTTCCAGTTAAGATTTCATATCTTTCCAGGTCTGGTTCTGGGAGTGCCTTTGTGGATTCGGGATCGGCCTCTAATTTCGTGGCTGCATCATTTGTTAAGCGTTTGGGCCTTCCCCGGAGGTCCCTATCAGATTCTGTGCAGGTAGTTGCGATAGATTCTACCCCGTTGCTCAAGGGGAGGATCCAACATTGCACTCCTGAGCTTGAGATGCTGGTAGGGTCTATGCATACGGAGATGTGTACTCTGTTTATCATGGAGGGCTTACCTGCAGATGTGGTGTTAGGGCTGCCCTGGCTTCAAAAACACAACCCAGTGATTGACTGGAAGTCTGGAGAACTAGTCAGGTGGGGTAAGCAGTGTGTTAATAAATGTCTCCCAGTCATTCTTGGTAATATGGAAGTAGAGCAGATTCCTGCCTTTATTCGTGACTTAGCTGTGGTGTTTTCCAAGACTCAGTCTGAGCAGTTGCCCCCGCATAGGCCCTATGATTGTGCTATTGAACTATTGCCGGGGGTGAGATTTCCCAAAGGCAGGATATACAATCTGTCGGGGCCAGAAAGACTTGCTATGAAGCAGTATATTGCTGAGAGTCTACAGAAGGGTCATATCCGACCTTCTGTGTCCCCTATGGGTGCGGGGTTCTTTTTCGTTAAGAAAAAAGATGGTAGCCTCCGTCCATGTATTGACTACCGGGAACTGAACAAGGTAACGGTAAAAAACCAATACCCTTTACCTTTAATTCCCGATCTGTTTAATCAGATTCAGGGAGCCAAGTGGTTTTCTAAATTGGACCTGAGAGGGGCTTATAACCTTATTCGGATTAAAGAGGGGGACGAATGGAAGACAGCATTTAATACCCCGGAAGGTCATTTTGAATACCTTGTTATGCCTTTTGGGTTATGCAATGCTCCCGCGGTCTTCCAGAACCTTGTAAATGATGTTTTCCGGGAACTTATTGGTCGTTGTATGGTCGTTTATCTGGACGACATTTTGATTTACTCGCAGGACTGGGCTTCGCACGTAAAACATGTGCGGCAGGTTCTGCAGATTTTGAAGGTCAATAGTTTATTTGTCAAACTTGAGAAATGTGTTTTCGGTGTTCAAGAGGTACCTTTCCTGGGATATATTTTAACGCCTAACTCATTTCGTATGGATCCCGGGAAGGTCCAGGCAATTCTTGATTGGGTTCGTCCTTCCTCCCTGAAAGCCTTACAGCGGTTCCTAGGTTTCGCTAATTATTATCGGAAATTTATTCGAAATTTTTCTGTGCTCGTCCGGCCATTGACTGATATGACTAAAAAGGGAGTAAATATCAGTAAGTGGCAACCCGAGGCCTTAGAGGCGTTCGAGAAACTTAAGCAGTGTTTTGTCGCAGCCCCGGTGCTGGTTCAAGCTGACCATACCAAGCCCTTCGTGGTGGAGGTAGATGCTTCTGAGTTTGGAGTAGGGGCGGTTCTGTCTCAGGGGTCAGCTGCTCTGACTAATCTCCGTCCTTGTGCCTTCTTCTCTCGTAAATTCTCCCCCGCAGAGAGGAATTATGATGTTGGGAACCGAGAATTGTTGGCTATTAAGTGGGCCTTCGAGGAATGGCGCCACTTCCTCGAAGGTGCCCAACACCAAGTCACGGTCCTAACTGACCATAAGAACCTGACCTTTTTAGAGAGTGCTAAGAGGTTAAACCCTCGTCAGGCACGTTGGGCATTATTCTTCACTCGCTTTAACTTTGTGGTTACCTATAGACCAGGTTCTAAGAATGTTAAAGCTGACGCATTGTCAAGAAGTTTCTGTGCCAGTCACTCATCTCGGGATGATCCGGTGTCCATTTTACCCAAAGAGACGGTGGTCTCAGCTACTTCCCCCGACTTGGCCACTGAGATCAAGACCCACCAGGAGATGAGACCTGTTGATTGCCCCGTTTCTAAAGTCTTTGTCCCCACCCAGTTTCGGTTACGTTTATTAAAAGAATTACATGATTCTGTATTATCTGGACATCCCGGAGTGGCTGGCACTAAGAAACTTATTTCCCGAAATTATTGGTGGCCATCTTTGGCTCGTGATGTGGGGGCCTATGTGACAGCCTGCGACATCTGTGCTCGGGCAAAGGTTCCCAGAACTCGGCCTCCTGGTGAACTTTGTCCTCTGCCTATACCGGACCGGCCATGGACTCACATTTCTATGGATTTTATGACTGATCTTCCTACCTCTGAGGGTAACACTGTCATTTGGGTGGTTGTTGATCGTTTTAGTAAGATGTGCCATCTGATTCCATTAAAAGCATTACCGTCGTCCAAAAAGCTGGCCGAGCTCTTTATTAAACTTATCATTAACCCTTTAAGGTCTAAGCCTGTTTTGGAGTTAAGGACCAAGCCCTTTTTTTCAAATCTGACATGTGCCACTTTATCTGTGAATAACTTTTCAACACTTTTACCTATCCATGTGATTCAGAGATTGTTTTCTCGTGAGACATTGTGCTTTAATTTAGCAATTAATTTTGGTTGATAAAATCCTTCTTTAGGTTTGAAAAATATTGAAATTTTGTGAAAATTTGGAAAAATTTGCCATTTTCAAAGTTTAAAAATTACTGTGTGCAAGACACATAGTCACACCAAACAAAATAGTAAATAATGAACATCTACCATATGTCTACTTTGTGTTGGCATGATTTTTTTAAACATCCTATTATTTTTTAAGACATTTGTGGGCTTTAAAATTTAGTACCAAATCTTAAAATTTTCAAGAAAATTTGCAGAACAGATTTTTTTTGGAACCATGCGACTTCTGATGTGGTTTTGAGGGGCTTGTATGTTAGAAACCCCCATAAATGACTCCATTTCAGAAACTACACCCCTTAACATAGTCAAAACAGCATTTATGAAGTTTATTAACCCTTTAGGTATTTCGCAGAAATTAATGAAAAGTGAAAGTGAAATTTCAAAATTTTAACTTTTTTACAGATTTCCGATTTTTGTTCATTATTCATTGGAACCCCGTAGATTTTACCAAGAAATTGCAACTCAATAATGATTCTCCTTATTATGCAATTTTTAGAAATATCCCACTTGTGGCCCATATGCGCTTTTTGACTCTTCCACAGGCCTCAGAATTGAAGGAGCACCTTCTTGTTTTAGGATATTTTTCAGGCTTTATTTGGGTAGTGATGGGCAGCGACAGATGTGGGAACAGAAGTTACAAACTGTCTTTTTAACTGATCAGACAGCTATAACAATATGAGTGAGGGGAACAGGGACTTGGCAATGAAGGGGTTAATTTTTTTGTGTGTTTTTCAATGTATGAGCCAGTGATGATCACTGGCAGAAAATTGCTGGAACTTGAAAGTGGCAAACTGTCTGATCAGACAGCTGCCACAAATAGATCACAGGGGCAGTGAAGTGATTAGGCAGTGGAGGGGTTAATAAAGTATTTCAGGCTGTGACAGCTCAGATCGCAGCACAGGGCACTAGGACCCAGCACAGTAATCCGATCTCCTCACTCTCTCACACAGTACAGAGCCCCAGGACTTGGATCAGCTGTAATGGGTGAGTCAGCAGACTGACTGACCAATCCCAGTGATCCTCGGCATGGGGATCACGAGACTGCAATGATTGATCACCTGCTTGTGAAGATGTGCTAATTAGCTGTCAGAAACAGCAATTAGCATAGAGCTTTCATCTTATCTCTGCACAGGGAGACAGAAAGCTTTCATGACATTCCTGGAACGTCAGGGTGCATTAACAGGCAGTGAACCATGACGTCCATGAACGTCAGGGTGCCTTAAAGGGTTAAACTACATGGGTTACCCGAGAATATTGTGTCTGACAGAGGAGTTCAGTTTGTCTCCTGTTTTTGGAGAGCTCTCTGTAGGGCTCTGGGCATCACCTTGTCCTTCTCCTCTGCCTTTCATCCTGAAACTAATGGGCAGACGGAGAGAGTGAATCAAACGGTTACGCAGAAACTCCGTTGTTTTGTCTCCGATCAGCAGGGAGACTGGGTTAAATACTTACCTTTGGTCGAGTTCGCGATAAATAATCAGGATAGTAGCTCGTCTGGTGTTTCGCCGTTTTTCTGCAACTATGGCTTCCACCCTAGACATGCATCATGGTCCGGCGTTACTTCTGATCACAGTGGGGTGGATGCTATCCTTAACGATCTGTGCACAGTCTGGGCCCAAGTTCAGAAGAACTTGGTGAATGCCCAGAGCATCCAGAAGGAGATAAGTGATAAGAAACGTCTTTGTTCTGGAGGTTTTAACGTTGGGGATAAGGTGTGGTTGTCTACCCGAAATCTTCGTCTAAAGGTCCCTTCGGGGAAGCTGGCACCGCGCTTTGTGGGTCCCTATATAATATTGGAGCGAATCAATCCTGTGACGTACCGCCTTAAGTTACCCTCTGGTTTCCGTGTACATAATGTATTCCACTGCTCTCTCCTGAAGAGGTACGTGCCTTCGGTTATTCCACCTCCCAAACCGCCTCCTCCAGTTGAAGTTAAGGGGGAGTTGGAGTATGAGGTTGCTCAAATCCTGGATTCTCGTAGAGTGCAAAACGCGTTACAGTACCTAGTGCACTGGAAGGGATACGGTCCTGAGGAGAGGTCGTGGGTTCCTGCTAGATCTATACATGCAAAGGCCCTTATTAGGGAATTCCACGAGGCTCATCCAGAGAAACCCAAACCAGGGGAGGGTCCAGTGGCCCCTCCTAAAAGGGGGGGGTACTGTCATACGTCTAGGCAGGCAGCCTTCTGTTTATGTGCGACAACGCCCAGTAAGGGTTAAACCCTCGGCTCTGGACTGGGAGAGGTGCTGCTTTGGAGCTCAGGAGTGACAGCTCTGTAGCCTCTCCCAGCAAGGGGTGTTGCGGTCAGGCCAATCAGAGGGCCCGGACACCGCACCAATCAGCTGCTGGGGCGGTGTCCAGGAAAACTATTTAAACTGTCTCAGTCCTCTCAGGCTTTGCCTGTGATAGGTTGACTTCGTTTTTGGACTCTGTCTATGTACGTCGTTCCCGCTCGTGTGTGACCCTCGGCTTGTTTCCTGTTTATTCTTCGGATTCTGTTTGTGGCTTTGGCGTTATAGACCGTTACCGACTCGGACCGTTTGACCTTGCGTTTTCCCTGATGGCCCTGCACTTAGCAGCGTAGGGACTGTCGTCCAGTTGGGATCTGCCATCTAGGGCAGCACAACAAGTAGGCAGGGACAGTGGGCTGGGTGGCAGTCAGGGCCCACTGCACCTCCTCTGACGTGACATCCACACATAGCTGTCTGGTAAAATTTTTGCCTGGTCTTCCGATATCACAGCCAAAACATTGTTTTGTTTCTGTGATTTTAAAAAAATGGTTGAAAAAATCGGGGGCGACATCTATGAATTTGCATGGCCATTTTTGAAATTGCTGCCGAAAAACCATTTTAAAATAGATTAGGGGAGTGAAAAAATCGACAGTAAAAGTGAAAGTGTTAGCACTAAACTTTTTTGGGTGGAAAACCAAAATTGCGCTTTAGACTGTCAATGTAAAATTTGTTGGTGTTTTGCACCAAACTTTGGCGCATTAAAATGTATTGTCACACGCACATTGTGCCAGGTTTGGCCCATTGCTTTTTTTTCAGTTACGGTGAAAGTGAATTTTTGTCGCCTTGTTCATTGCGCCCAGGGGTTTTTTAAAAAGGGAATTCATAGGGACTCCTAGTAAAATGTGATGGGGCTCTACCCCGTAATGACACTAAACTGAAACAGCAGCATAAAAAGTAATACCTAAAGATAGGAAAAACATTGCCATACATTAGAGAACCCACATTACAGTGTAAGATAGCTGAGAAACACCAGCTTGTTACTCCCAAGAGAAAAATATTACTGATATAAATCTCTCGGTTCCATAGTAGCAGTAGCCTAGCCTATTTTTCTTATTCTTAACTACCTGCTTTTGTATTCTTTCCCAATCTCAGCCTCAAAAACTGGATGACCAACAAAAAAGCCTGATAACACACCTCTAATTGGTGCATGGCTTACTTTAGACCCACTTTACACGTCAGCCACAATAGTTAGTAAATGCTGTTGAAAAAAAACATGTCCATCAGGTTCAATCAAGAGTGGGAAATATGTTGATGAAGGGAGGGGTAGAGGAAATTTTAAAATTGTGTTACTGATGCAGACTTTGGAACCTGACTCACTGAGCCTTAAAAGTGACTTGGAGATTAAAGCCACACCAGTTACCATCTACAAACTTTTCTTTTAAGTTGTTTTTCCTTGACATTCTAGAGCAGGGAACTTGTTGGATGGGTGAGAGGCTTTAGATGAAGCTCAAAAGGGGTTATGAGAGGCATGAAGACTTAAAAGCCATAAATGCTCCAATAAAATTCTAATGTATTTAAATACAATCAAGGGAAAAGAGTGCAGACACCTAATGCTTAGTTATTCTGCAACACAGCCAGGACCCTTTGTAGTGACTCTAAGAACATCAAATTGAAATATCTTTGTGTTTGTCCTGGAAGAAACATAGGGTCTTACGTATGAAAACTGTCAAGCAGTTGCCCATAATACTGTCTTTGTTGCCCATAGTTACCCATCAAAGCTCAGCTGTCACTTCATTTAGGGCTCTGGAAAAAATAATTTGGGCCTGATTGATTATTTTGGCACAAAGACCGTTTATTTTGACGTTTTCTACAAAAGGGCCTTGTCTCTGCATTAATAGAAAAATCCTTCTTTTACACTTGGGGTCATGTTCAAGGCTTATTTTGGGTGGATTTTTTTTTCCGTTTTTTCACGCCATACTGCGCGAAAAAGGGGAAAAAAACCCGGTCCCAGTCATTAGGTAATCCAATTTTCTCATAAAAAACAGGGTTTCCCGTCTCCTTCCCGGTCGCCCTATTTCGGAGCGGGAGAAAGTGACATGTCAATTATTCATGGCGGGATACGTGCCATGGATAATGAATGTCTAAGCAGTCGGCGAGCTGCCGGACCCCCTGCCCCGCCCCCGCTGCACGGCACACAGAAAATTGCGGCCAAAAACCCGCCCCGCAATTACCCATGGAAAAGCTGTGTGAACTAGCTTGGCGTAAAACGGACTGAAAAAATAAGAAGGTATAAGTATATTGTTAGTTGAAGAAGGAAAAGGAGACAAAAATTTTTAGAGTCTTACACCCAATGTACAGATAAGCAGAAGCATCAAGGAGGATCAAAAGAAGCATAAAACAATTATGCTTTTTTTGTAGGTACCCTTCAGATTACCTTAAAACAGCTATTAAAAGATATTTAGTACATAAAGAAAAAAAATCATATCTGATAAGCTCTTTAACATTAATGGAGGAAATATTCTATATTAACATGCACCAAAAAAATTATATGTTTTGAAAGCAATATAAGAATCTTAATGATCCAAACAAAGAGCATAAAGGTGAGATTAGCAAATGTGCGTGTATTTCAAAAAAAAGTTTTTTAATATCATCAATGCAAAAAAAATCTTTAAAAAAATAAAGTTTCCTCAATTTTGTAGAATTCATCAATTCTGTAGTTTGAACAAGCCAAAAAGGAGCAGCACATGCATTTCATCTGCTCAGTGGCGATAAGAAAGATAACAAAGAATGAAAGTTCATCGAGGAATTCTTTAAAAAGGAGAATAAAAATTTTCTTCTGTAAAAAAAATTTATTTCCTATACAATTTTAAATTAGACATTTTATAGGGCTGCCTAAAATTAATGCCATTTTCCCCCCTTTTAAAAGAGAATTTTCACTGACACCCTTAAACCAGTTAATGAAATTACACAATTCAGCAGCTATTTAACGAAAAACAGCAACAGCCGATAACATAGATCCATTTTATATTATAAAATTTTTAAAAATTTTTGTCTTTTATGAATTTAATTTAAAATTTTTTAAAATTTTTTATTTTTTAATGTTGCTGTCAGATTAAATCAGAGTTTCTTTTATATTTCCCCTAAAGTAGGTGTCACTGTATAACACACAAGCACCCCCAAAGGGGTATGGATGAGGCTCACCTCCTCAGCATCCTTTATATACTGGTCACTATCCCATGACATATATACAGAATGTAGTATACAAACCCCTTACTGACATTTGATGTACCCATACGTCAAGGTCGGGTAGGGATTCCCACAATTTAACGTATGGGTATGTCATGGCTATGTGGGCCGCTTGTAACTTGAGTGCGGCAGGACCAGGGTTTTTTCCGTGGATATGCGAATTTTCCCGCCCGGAGTCCCGTGAGTTATTTTCAGGGGGCTGTTTCTTAGAGGGGTCATTTTTTTTTGTGGGGGATCTAACTAGAGGTCCCTCAAAGCCATGTCAGAACTGGACTGGTCCCTAAAAATCTATTTTGCAAATTGTCTTGAAAATGTGAAAAATTACTACTAAATTTCTAAGCACCCTAATGTGGTAAACAAGAAAATGATGTCAACCTACAGAAGACATATGGTAGATGCTAGTTATAAAAATTTGAGGGGAAGAAAATTTGTCTTAAAAACAGAAATTTTTTAACTTTTAAAATTGCTAATTTTTCCAAATTTTTTATTTTTGATATTTTTAAAAAATAAAAAAGGATTGTAAGGCCCCAAAAAGATTTTCACTTAAAGCAAATGTGTCCGAGAAAACAATTTTTGAAAACACTTGATAAGTAAAAAGTGTCAAAAATTATTCTACATAAAAACAGTCGATTTTTAAAATGGGGGGGCTGCAGAAAAGCCAAAAATGGGTCCCGTGGAAGGGGGTTAAAAAAATAAGTACTGAAAAAAAAACAGGTGTTTTTTTAAAAATTTTGTAAAAACAAAAGCAGAAAGTTAAAGGGGGGTTCCCCTAATTGTTTTTCTGCCTCCGTCCGTTTTTTTCATTTTTTAATTCAGGGGGGGTTTACTGGTTTTCTAGACTGCGTAGAAGCCAGGTTGTACCATAGCAACCCGTGCTGGCGCTATATTTTCCCGAATAGGTGGACACTGTTAAGGGCATTATAGCAAAGGACTTGTTTTTTGCAAGTTTTAAAAATAAAAGCAATCCTTTTGTGTGAGACAACCCCTTTAATGTAATAATTATATTAAAGTGCGGCCAAGGGGTCAAGGAAAAAATTTTTAGACAAAATGAAATTTCTACATTTTTCTTTATAGGTACTATCACAATTTATATTGGTACACCGAACTACATTGACTTTTCTGTAAGTACATCCTAATGCCATTTAATCCCAAATGCCTATTTAAGCTGCTAAAATCTGTTGCTCTCCTCAGGGCCAGCTACAAAAAGTTCATTTTCTGTTCACAACCGGCTCCTATTTCTCAGTACTGGTCTGCTCTGGTGTTTGTTCTTGGCCTTATTCTTTGTCCTTGGATCCTTTCCTTCCCTTCTAGATTTTTTTGTCTTTTTCCCCGTTCTGATATGTTTAAAATTTTGACTAGGGGGGGTT
>JAODAL010074134.1:0-14484 GCA_025379985.1 Phyllomedusa bahiana
AATGTCATGCTAAAAAGGGGCTTTGTCCGCACTGACCTTTTGGTGGCTTCTTTAAAACTGGCAAAGTGAAAGCTCTTTCCCCTTCCTCCACCTCGTGGTAAATCCCCCGAGGTCCGCACCGCTGCTTGAAAGGGCCATGTGTCACTTCGTACTGTGTAATGGCATTGCGCTGCTGCCAAAATCGCGGGAGCATGTGGGGGGTGAAATTTCCAGTTGTTGCCATGTCAACAATGAGAGGGTTTTGAGGGGGAGGCCGAGCTGACGCTGCAATGCAGCCGGGCTGGACGAAGCGGGGTCGAACGGGGGAAGTGCGAACTCAGACCTCGAGCCTTCCTCGCAGGCGTCCAACCCGGGAGCTCTTTAAAATTTCTGAACGAAAAGGGTTTTCATGACATGTGCCAGGCAAGGGATGTGCTCCCCTACCGATCTAAGGGGGGCGAGCAGATTTCACCCTTTATCCCACCCCTTCCCTGGCCAAGGTTCTTGTCACCCCAGCCCGCCCGGTCTCGTTGCGGAGAGCCGTCCACAGCCCCTGACCTGTGTGGGACGGTCCCAAGACAGATTAATTTCAAAACGGCCTGGTTTCTCTGGGCCCTGATCCCCCCCCGAGGCCCTTTGGGGGGAAAGAACCAGGGGCAGCTGGGGAACCCTTTGGTGGGGGGGGGGAGGAGGGGGGACAGAGGGTGGACATGGTTGGAAGCCCGGCGTCGGTCGGCCTTTTTGGCCCAAGGTTCCCTCCATTTCAACTCATGCATTCGCGCATGTGACTAGCGTTGGTGGTGGTTAAAAACCAAAAGATTCTTGCCTCTACTTATGCGTTTACGGAAAAGGGCCCAATATGACATCGCTGGGTCAATCAGGGGCTGCTCAAAAAGGCCCGGTTTGGGGGGTCCGGGACCTTTTTGAGGGCGATAAGCGAGAAGGGGTTTGCTGACCGTGGCTGGGGGAATCAAATCGGCGGACTTCTGCGACCACCCTCTCCCTTTTTAGGGGGACCCGTACGGGCAAAAACCCCATCTCTTCCCTTCGTCCGTGTGAACACTCGAAAAGCAAATTCTGCTGAAAAAACCACGTTGATCCCAGTGTCTTATCATCATATCAACACAGGGACTTGGCGTCCTGACTTTCTCCCTCCGGGAGCTGGGGTTACAACAAGAGGGACTGCAAGGCTTTGGGCCGACCGCCCGGGTTTTTGACTTTTGACCGTTTCCTTTCTCCTCCCTTATGGAATAAAGTAAGGGGGCGTAGAGCAGACAAAATCATCCCCTTGGCCTCTTGATTTTTAACATGCCTTCTACCCCAAAAACCGCTTTTTTCCATCAAAGGGTCTTCGAAAATGGATTATCCACAGGGGGGGGTACAGAGTTGACATTTGGGCCCCTTCGCTTCATGTTGGACGGATCGAGGGTGCTGATACAAAAATTTTGGGGCCGGACTGGGAGGACGAGGAGGTAAGACTGCGGGATGCGTTGCTTAACCACTGAAAACAGATTGGCGACGCTGTTTTTTTACTGGTTTACAGGGCCCTCCCACATGAAGCCTGAGGCCTGCAACCGACAAACCGCTGGAGCGGTTATCCCCAGCACTGGAAGGAGCACCTTCTTTCGTCCCTCACCTCCATGTCCTACCCCCCTTTTGCTCGCTTTACCCCTGCTTTTCGCTCCTTTTTCAAAAGAAAAAAATTTTTTAGCGGTATGGAAGAGTTTTGGAAAGTCTCTTATTAAAAGACGGCAAATCACAGCTATTCTCAAACCCTCAAATCAAAACAAATTCTGTTTTCAAATTTAAGTGCAAGGTCCTCTATCAACAAAGTTGGCTGGGAAAAAGTGAAAAAACCACTATTGAAATGTATACGAATAAAAAACGGTATTTTTTGCACCTAAAAATACACCTGCGGCACGAAAAAATTTTGCTTTTTCAAATTTTAAGTGCAAGGTCCCCTCTACAACAAAGCTGGACGGGGCAAAAGTAAAAAAATCCTATCTGAATTGTATCGGATAATAAAAGTGGGTTTTGCCCTATCAAATACACCTACGTGACACAAAATTGTTTTTATTAAAATTTTAAAAGTGCAAGGCCCCTCTATCAAAAAAGGGAAACGGGCCAAAAGTGAAAAAACACCTATCTGAAATGTATACGGATAAAAAGGGGAGTTTTGACCTAAAAAATACATCTGCAGTTATAAAAAGATCTGTATCCCAATATAATTTCGGCTGCCCAACATACAAGTAAAATTTCAACAGAAAACTGTTTTAAAAAAAGCCATTGCAATGCAATGTCAAACAAAGTCTGGGCTGCACAAAATCCAGTATCCCCTTAAAAAGCTTGTCTGTTTCGCCCCCCGGGGCCCCCCTCTCCTCCCCCCTGCGCCCTGCTCCCCCCTGTGACTTTACAGGGCTAGGCTCCTTTTAAAATTTTCAGCCTTATACCTAAAATCTGCAAATCTCTATTTACCTAAGTTCAATGTTCACAGCTAAAAGCATGCTGTCTGTGGAAAAAATAGAACATTTTTGCGAGGTTTTTCTGACTGTTTGCTAGCTGTAGGGCAGAGACCGAGAGCATGTCCTACTCCTATGAACCTGACACACACTGAGGCAGAACAGGGAAAGGGGTGTTCATGTAAAACCAGGTCAGTGATTTTTCCAGCCAAACGCAACCATACACCCCCGTCTGACGTCGCACACACAGCTCACCCCTCTCTATTCTCTAAGCTGATTTGCTGGCCCCCAAAAGACAGGGTGCCCCCTGAAAAGGGCGATATTTTAAAAATTATGCACAATTTTCACCAAATTAAAGCGTGATTAAAAAAACTGATCAACATAAAAACTGTGCCGATTTCAACTTTGTCGATAATAATTGCTCAACACTACTCATATGTCTATGTAGGTGGAAAAATAAAAACGTTATGGCTTTTGGAAGGTGAGGAGGAGAAAGATGAAGAGTAATATTTTTTTTTATTTGGAGGAATCAAAGGGATAAAAAAGGTTTTTATTTCAATAAAAACAATGTCAAAAAAATCAAACCTTTACACCATTTTGCCAAAAAAAATACTCAATGCGTTTCTTGCCTCCACCGCCACTATATCAGGAGATGTGTTATTAGAAAAAACGGGAAATATTTAAAATGGAGGCTAAGCTCTTTTTGTTCAGTTTGTTTCTCCAATTGCTATTTGAGCGACGTGGAGCCATTATTCTCTATGAGAGTCAATGAAACCAATCAGAAACAAGGCTTCATAATTAAAATAACATAGCTTAAATAAAACTGTTTAGTGTTGGGCAGAAATACAGAGGCTGGACTATTCCAGTCAATGGGAGCACGAGCTACTCAAGACTCTTAATATGCTATGGGGTGATTTCCATAAATCAGGATTCGAGCTACTCACTCCATTTTGTTCCATGGAGACAGAATCTGATTGGTGTATAGAAAGTGAGGTAAATTCGTATCCACCAATCCTAGAGGGAGCAATGAAAACTATTCCCCATTGGAGGAAACAGTTGGTCCCCCCCCACTTAATAAATCAGAGAAAGTTTCTCTCCATAAACAAATGGAGTTTGTAAATTTGGACCCGATTGGCTGGAAAATGCCATAGGCTAAGTGAACTATCATCGCTCCTTCTGGGATTGTGGATACAAATTTCCTGTTTTCCCTTACACCAATCAGTTTCAAGATTCTGCCTCCTAAAAAAAAATGGATGAGTATCGACTCCTGATTGGGGGAACATACCCCATAGAATAATATAAGTTCTTAGTACTGTTCTCTGTTTGGTTTTGGGAAAGGGCAAGCCTTTGGTTTTTCTGTCAATACTGAACGTTTTTATTTAAGAAATTTTTTAAATTACCCCAACCTTTTTTTTGATTGGTTGTAGAGTTCCCATAGAGAATAGTGGTCCACATCATCAATAGTGTTTGGGAGGACGAAATGGACCAATGAGAATCCCCTCATTTTTAAATGTACTCTTTTTTCCCGTTTTTTTCTTTAACAGTCTAAAAAAGGCCCCGGAAAAAAAAAAGGTTTTAAAAGGGTTTTTATCCCCTTTTTTTTGGGCATTTTTTTTATTGGAATAAAAACCTTTTTTAAGCCCTTATCTTTGCAGGCACCTGTAATCCCCCGGATAATCGTGTGGGGATTAAACATGAAGCCTGAAAAGATGACAGATATCTGGCGCAGCACCGTTCATACACGTCACCCTGTGTGTCATACTAAACCACAGCATTGTTTAAATACCAAACCACGCTCCCTCTGCATATTTCTGCATTGCACAATGTTCTACAACACCAACAGGCCTCTCGCAGCCCGAAATAGCTGTTTTTTAACGCGATTCGACCAAATTAAATTCGAAAGAAACAAATTTTGGGAAAAATTTTGGGAATGGGGGAAAAGAACTTTTTCAGACATTCCCCTTTTTTTTTATTTTTTTTATAAAAATATATATTTTTAAAAATTTTATATATAAATTTTTTTAAAAATAAATAAAAATTTTTATATATACATCACCGGGCCCCTTTTTTAGGTACACCCTGCTTTTAAAGGGTTTGGACCCCCTTTTGCCCTTAGAACTGCCTCAATTTTTCATGGGATAGATTCCCAAGGGGTTTTCAACGAGTCCAATTTGGGACCAAGGGCCCAAAAAGTGCCAAGAAAAAAATTCCCCACACCATGACACCACCACCACCAAAACCTGAACCGTTTTCAAGGCAGGATGGTCCCTGCTTTCTTGTTTTTGACCCAAATTTGACCCTACCATCCGAATGGGCAGCAAAAGAGACTCATCCCAAACCCGGCCAAGTTTTTCCAATCTTCTACTGTCCAATTTCGATGAGCTTGGGGAAAATTTGGGGCCTCGTTTCCTGTTTTAGCGAAAGGATGGCCCCCGGGGTGGTTTCTGCTGCGTGCCCTTTTGCCCAAAGTTCGCTGTACTGTGCATTAGAGATGCTCTTTCCTACCTTGGTTGTAACGGGTGGGGTATTTGAGTCACTTTTTCCTTTCTATCGCTCGAACCAGTCTGCCCATTCTCCTTTAACCTTGGCATCAACAAGGGTTTTTCCCCCACAGGACTCCGCTCACTGGGTGTTTTTTCTTTTTCGGAAACCCCCTCTGTAAACCCCCGAGATGGTTGTGCGGAAAATCCCCCGGGGAAACAGCAGTTTCTGAATACTCGACCACCCCTTTTGGCACCAACAACCATGCCACGTTCAAAGGGACTCAAATACCTTTTTTCCCCATACTGAGCTCGGTTTTAATGAGGGGTTGTCTTACCATTCTACAGCCCTAAATGCACGAGTTGCCGGCTGTGTTTGGCGATTAGAAAATTAAAATGTTAACGAGCTTTTTGGACAGGTGTAACTAATAAAGTGGCCGGTGAGTGTATATATATATTATACACAGTGGGGGGAAAAAGTGTTTAGTCAGCCACCAATTGTGCAAGTTCTCCCACTTAAACATATGAGAGAGGCCTGTAATTGACATCATAGGTAGACCTCATCTATGAGAGACAAAATTAGAAAACAAATACACATTCTCTGATTTGGAAATAATTTATTTGCAAATTAAAGAAGTATTTGGTCAATAACAAAAGTTCCTCTCAATACTTTGTTATATATCCTTTGTTGGAAATGACAGAGGTCAAACGTTTTCTGTAAGTCTTCACAAGGTTGGCACACACTGTTGCTGGTATGTTGGCCCATTCCTCCATGTAGACCTCCTCTAGA
Source organism: Phyllomedusa bahiana (assembly GCA_025379985.1). NCBI lineage: Eukaryota > Metazoa > Chordata > Amphibia > Anura > Hylidae > Phyllomedusa > Phyllomedusa bahiana. The sequence continues at coordinate 5,709 of JAODAL010074134.1, forward strand.
GCAGTGATGTTTTGGGGCTGTCGCTGGGCAACACGGACTTTCAATTCTTTTCAAAGGTTTTCTATGGGGTTGAGATCTGGAGGCTGGCTAGGCCACTCCAGGACCTTGAAATGCTTCTTACGAAGCCACTCCTTAATTGTCCTGGTGGTGTGCTTGGGATCATTGTCATGCTGAAATACCCAGCCATGTTTCATCTTCAATGCCCTTGCTGATGGAAGGAGGTTTGCACTCAAAATCTCACGATATATGACTCAATTCATTCTTTCATATACAAGGATCAGTCGTCCTGGTCCCTTTGCAGAGAAACAGCTCCAAAACATGATGTTACCACACGCATGCTTCACAGTAGGTATGGTGTTCTTTGGATGCAGCTCTCTCTCCTCCAAACACGACGAGTTGTGTTTCTATCAATCAGTTCTACTTTGGTTTCATCTGACCATATGAAATTCTCCCAATACTCTTCTGGATCATCCAAATGCTCTCTAGCAAACTTCAGATGGCCCCAGACATGTACTGGCATAAGCAGGGGGGCACGTCTGATACTGCAGGATCTGAGTCCCTGGTGGCATAGTGTGTTACTGATGGTAGCCTTTGTTACGTTAGTCCCAGCTCTCTGCAGGTCACTCACTAGGTCCCCCCATGTGGTTCTGGGATTTTTGATCACCGTTCTTATGATAATTTTGACCCCACGGGGTTAGATCTTGCGTGGAGCCCCAGATCGAGGGAGATTGTCAGTGGCTTTGTATGTCTTCCATTTTCTTGCTCCCACAGTTGATTTCTCCACACCAAGCTGCTTGCCTATTGCAGATTGAGTCTTCCCACGCTGGTGCAGGGCTACAATTTTGTTTCCTTCGACAGCTCTTTGGTCTTCACCATTGTGGAGTTTGGAGTGTGACTGTTTGAGGTTGTGGACAGGTGTCTTTTATACTGATAACAAGTTCAAACATAAGAAGAAGTTACAGGTCTGTGAGAGCCAAAAATCTTGCATGTTTGTAGGTGACCAAATACGTATTTTCCACTATAATATGCAAATAAATGCTTTCCAAATCAGACAATGTGATTTTCAGGATTTGTTTTCTCATTTTGTGAAAAAAAAAAATCACTAACTTGAGTGGAGTTGATCAGACTTTTTGGGTATATGCCATGCTGTATACTCCTTTGTCTCTCAATGCTTGCATTGAAATAAATCCTGGATATTTTTACCTTCAATTGATTTTTTATTTGAATACCCAATCACATCTGAATGCTTTATTAGCCATTAAACTTCCTGTAATCAAGATTGATCGGCTCATAAAATGTCTCAAATAAATGACTTGTCAATTCTTTGGAGGCGCTTACTTTAAGCGAGTAAAATCAGCATAATATGATTTTATATAGGGTATAATGGAGGTTGGTTTACCATAAGATTGGATGGTGATTCTGAGGCAGATTCAGTTCTGAATCCGCCCTCAGAATTAGCCTCCAAATCCATTGTGTGAAAGCACCTTACGTGTTGACCTGTGAAATTAAGAGGTGCTGGCTTGAGTGTGCATCGAAATCAAAAATAATGCTCACCACACAATAAAACATGGTGTGTGCTCCTACATCTCAACCAATAAGATGAATAGCAAAAAGAGACATGTATATGCAGTTGTACAGTATCTCACAAAAGTGAGTACACCCCTCACCTTTCTGTAAAAATTTTATTATATCTTTTAATGGGACAAGAGATAAGATATGACACTGTAACTCAATTTTGTGTACAGTATTAATTGTACAGCTTGTAGAACAGTGTAAATTTGGTGTTCCCTCAAAATAACTCTCACATAGCTATCAATGTCAACAGAAGTGACTACACCCCTAAGTGAAAATGGCCAATTGTGCCCAATTTGCTATTTTCTCTCCATGGTGTCATGTGACTAACTAGTGTTATAAGGTCTCAGGTGTGAATTGGGAGCTGGTGTGTTAGATTTGGTATTATCGCTCTCAAACTCTCTCATGCTGGTCATTGGAAGTTTAACATGGCACCTCATGGCAAAGAACTGTCTGAGGAGCTGAAAAAAAGATTTGATGCTCTACATTGAGATAGCCTGACCTTTAAGAAAATTGCCAACACCCTGAAACTGAGCTACAGCATGGTGGCCAAGACCATACAGCGGTTTATCAAGACAGGTTACACTCAATGAAGGTGAGTACATGTGCTCAGCGTCATATCCAGAGATTGCCTTTTTAAAATAGATGCATGAGTGCTGCCAGCATTGCTGCAGAGGTTATAGGGTTGGAGAGTCAGTGCTCAGACCGTATGCCGCACACTCCATCACATAGGTCTGCATTCTTCTAAAGATGATGCACAAAAGAGCCCACAATCCGTTTGATTCAGATGGTGCCAAGCGTGTGTGGCAGCAACCAGGTGAGGAGTGAAAAAAAGAAAAGTGTGTCTTTCCCACAGTCAAGCATGGTGGTCACAATGTCATGGTTTGCGGCTGCATAAGTGCTGCTGGCTGTGGGGAGCTACAGTTCATTGAGGGAATCTTGTATGCCAACATGTACTGTTACATACTGAAGCAGATTCTCTTTGGAAACAACCCCAAACATAGTTCCAAGACGACCACTGTCTTGCTAAAGAAAGTAAGGCTAAAGATGTAGAACTGGCTAAGCATGTCTCTAGACCTAAACTTTACTAAGCATCTATGGGGCATCCTCAAACCGAAGGCAGAGGAGTACAAGGTCTCTAACATCCACTAGCATCATGAAGTCATCATGGAGGAGTGGAAGAGGATTCCAGTGGCAAGCTGTGAAGCTCACGTGAACTCCATGCCCAGGAGAGAAAAGGCAGTGCTGGAAAATAATGGTGGCCACAAAAAATATTGACAATTTGGGCACAAAACTTGACCCATTATAAATGGAGAGAGTACAAATATAGACAGAAGAATGTACAAAGCCCAAAGAACAAGACACTATAGAATTACAGTATTTACTTGAAGATATGCTAAATTCAGATCTATTAGATGTGTAAGAGCAGATATGGTGTTTGTCTTTTTATATTTTTTCTTCTAAATCTTACAGCACACTGACAAGATGAAGTTTCCAAATGCAGAGAATACGTTAATTCTGCCTTTTGTTTCTACTGCTTTTTAATCTCTTTGAAGTCATGACTGTGACAATTACTGCATTCTCCTAATGGATTTACTTATAAGACTTGACAGTACCTAATAAAGACAGTTGGGCTTTCTATCTGCAGAGCGAGAAAGAGGTGCAGTCATACTAGATTTCTTCGTTTATCTTTGGTCCTAGTACCCAGTCAGCCTAAACAACAAAATATGGAAGTACCGTATATACTCGAGTATAAGCCGACCCAAATATAAGCCGAGGCACCTACTTTTGCCACAAAAAAACGGGAAAGCTTATTGACTCGAGTATAAGCTTAGGGTGGGAAATTCAGCGGCTACTGTTACATTTCAAAAATAAAAATAGATACCAATAAAATTACATAGGCAGTTTAATTTCCTCCATAGGCAGGTAATTGTCCTAAATAGGCAGTTAATAGGCATGTATAGACAGGTATATGTCCCCCTAGGCAGATATAGGCAGCTTTATGTCCCCATAGGTAGCTATTAGAGATGGGCGAATTTCTCAAAAACTCGATTCGGTCACTTCGCCGAATTTTCCAACAAACTTTATTTCGGTCCGAATTACTTAGGGACGAATCGCGTTAAAAAGCAGCTATTTCCAGGCTGCACAGAGCCTGCACGGTGCTGTAGAACATTGTGCCATGCTTAAATATGCAGACGGAGCTTGGTTTGGTCTTCATACAATGTTGTGTTTTAGTATGACACGCACATGACTGTCTCCGCTCTTAGAATCGCTTCACTATAAAATTCCCTGGGCACTTAAGAGGGCAAAACTGACCAAAAAACTCAAGCGGGAATGTAGCCTGATAAAGTCATGCCAGCGAAAGCTGGAAAAAAACAAGCTGTGAGCTCAGGTGGCAACATTAGTGACAGAGTGTGGAGGTGACGGCGGCAGCCACAGGAGCATGAGATCAGAGAGTGGCACAATGACATTCTGGAGGTGGCAAAAACTGGAGTAGGCCACAGAGTGGCACAATGACACAGTGTGGAGGTTACAGCAGCAGCCACAGCAGCAACATGAGGTCAGAGAGTGGCACAATGACATTCTGGAGGTGGCAAAAACAGAAGTAGGCCACAGAGTGGCACAATGACACTGTGGAGGGCACGGCAGCAGCAGCATGAGGTCAGGCAGTGGCACAATGACATTCTGGAGGTGGCATAAAGAGGAGTAGGCCACAGAGTGGCACAATGACACAGTGTGGAGGTCTGTGTAGCAGCAGCTTGAGGTCAGTGAGTTGCACAATGACATTCTGGAGGTGGCAAAAACAGGAGTAGGCCACAGAGTGGCACAATGACAGAGAGTGAAGGTCACAGCAGCAGCAGCATGAGGTCAGAGAGTTGCACAATGACACAGTGTGGAGGTCACGGCAGCAGCAGCTTGAGGTCAGGCAGTGGCACAATGACATTCTGGAGGTGGCAAACCAGGAGTAGGCCACAGAGTGGCACAATGACAGAAAGTGGAGGTGATGGCGGCAGAAGTAACAGCATGAGGTCAGAGAGTGGCACGATGACAAAGTGTGGAGGTGGGTGGCAATACCAGTCCCTGATAAAGATGGTTGGTGGCAGATGGAGAAACTGACAGCAGATGTGTGGCAGAAGGCGGGTGGCGGCCTCCGAATAGTGGCTGAGGCAGGTAGTTAGAACCCAAACTCATTTCTCACAGTTTGGGTGAGGCATCATGGCTGATGTAGTCTGACGCCAAAGGCATTGGTGTGTGGAAATCCTGGCTGATCCACGCCTGATTCCTCTTGACAAAGGTCAGTCGTTCCACATTTCCCGTGGACAAGCGGGTTCTCCTTGGGGTAACGATGGCCCCCGCCGCACTGAACACCCGCTCTGATGCCACACTACTGGCCGGGCAGGACAGCTTCTCCACTGCAAACTCGGCAAGTTGCGGCCACACATCCAGTTTGGCTGCCCAGTAATCCAGCGGATCTTCTAACTGGGGTGGCAGAGTGCTGTCCAAGTAGGCCACCACCTGTTGGTTCAGGGACTGCTCCAGGTCCTGCTGCTGCTGGCGACTACCCTCCTCAGAAGGCGGGTGAAGGACGCTGCTCATCAGTGTCTCCAGTCTTAGGTTGCTGCTGATGGAACTGGTACTGCTCCTACCCCCCCCCCCACCTTCCCCCAGCAGCCGCGGCAGTAGTACGTGAGCGCTGAGGAAACCCTCGGTCAGACCTGTTAGAGGAAGGACGATGCCGCACATAGGCAGCGGCCAACTGACTACGGAGGATATCCCTATAGTATTTGAGTTTGTCCTCCCTCTCAATAGCTGGGAAAAAGGCTCCCATTTTGGACCAGTAGCGAGGGTCCAATAGGGTAGAGACCCAGAAGTCATCCCTCTGCCGGAAGCTGACTATTCGGCTGTCACTAGCCAGGCAAATCAGCAAGCTGCGGGCCAACAGCACAAGAGACACCGAGGCGCACCCTGCCACCATCACCACAGAATACTGCCACGGTGCTTGCGGGTCATCTGCCTCGTCTTCCTCATCTCCATCTACCTCCTCCAGCTGCTCCTGCTCCTCCTCGCTTGTCACCTGGGTAGAAAATCCACTCATTTCACCAGACAATGCGTCTGCTCTAATGCCCTCCTCCTCCATTTCAGTCCCCATCGGACTCATGTGGCCGCGAGATGTAGTCGCCACGTCTCCAGTCCCCTGCCCAGACAGTTTTTTCAGCATCTGTTCCAGGACATGAAGCAGTGGAATGACGTTATTCATCCCGTAGTCCTGGCGACTGACAAATCACGTGGCCTCCTCGAATGGCCTCAACAACCGGCAGGTGTCACGCATGAGCTGCCAGTGTCTGACATCAAAGTTACACAGGGGAGTACTCCTGTCCGCCTGGATCATCAAAAAATCGTTAATGGCCTTTCTCTGTTCATACAGTCGGTCCAACATGTGCAGGCTGGAATTCCAACGGGTGGAAACATCGTATATCAGAGTGTGTTGGGGGAGGCCATTCTGCCGCTGCAAATTGAGGAGGGTGTTCCTGGCTTTGTAGGAATGGATGAAGTGCATACACAGTTTCCTGGCCTTTTTCAGAATCTTCTGAAGATCGGTGGAAGACTTCAGGAACCTTTTCACAACCAGATTAAACACATGCACCATGCAGGGCGCATGGACCATCCCTCCTCGGTGCAGTGCAGACACCATGTTCCTCCCATTGGCCATGACCATGGTTCCGATTTGCAGCTGGCGCGGAGAAAGCCACACATCGATTTCTTGCTGCATGACGCGGAGCAGTTCCTCCCCTGTGTGACTTCATTCGCTGAGGCAAGCTAGGTGTAGAACTGCGTGACACCGCTGCGCCCTACACATGTTGTATGATGGAGCAGCACTTGTGGAGGCTGAGACGGTGGTGGTGGTGGAGGAGGAGGCGGACATTGGCGCAGGAGCCGCAGTTTGACAACATGGAGGAGAAAGCGGTGTCTCCTGTCCAAGTTTTTGGTGTGCCTGGGCAGGAAGCACATTCACCCAGTGGGCCGTAAAGGACATGCACTGGCCCTGACCGTAGTTACAGCTCCAGACGTCCGTCCTGCCATGCACCTTGGAACAAACCGATAAGCTCAAGGACTGGCCCACCTTCTGGTCTACATATTTATGAAGTGCTGGTACTGCCTTTTTGGAAAATAAATTACAGCTTGGAACTCTCCATCTCGGCACAAGCCATTAGTTCTCTGAACGGTGCAGAGTCCCATTTGGAAAGGGAGGGACGGGCAGAAACGAACAACTTGGACAGGAGCACGGTCAGTTGCTGCACCTTAGGATGGTTGGATGCATACTGTTGTCTCTTTGCAATCGCCTCGCTGAACAACTGCTGGTGCCATGAGTAGCGAGGAGCAGAAGCATCTGGACCGGGAGATGATGTCAAGAGAAACAGCTTCCTTCTGCAGAGGTGGGGGGCACCTTGACTGGCCTGCAATGGCATGCGTGCCACTAAGCGCTGCTGCTGCTGTTGCTGCGGCGGCAGGATGGACCACCACATCTGAGCCACGTTTCTCCCAGGCCACCGAATGGTGACGCTGCATGTGTTGACGCAGGGCCGTAGTGCCAACGTTAGCTCCCTGGCCACGCTTCACTTTCTGCCCACAGATTCTACATATACCCATATTCGGCTCCTCCGGTGTGGCAAAGAACTTCCACACCGCCGAGTATCTGATTTTACCAACGCTCTGCACTGAGTAACTACCACCGCCGCCGCCCCGCTGAGCCCTTGTGCTGCTACCTTCATGGACCAGCGAAGTGGGTTTTCTTTTTTTTTTTTTTTTTAACAATGTTTTATTGGAAAAATACAGAGATCACACATATTAAAACATCTGTTTTAAAAATAAATATTCATACAGTATTGGACATTTCGTATTATCATTAAAGTTATGAATTGTTAATAAAGACAATATCCAAAATGAAATGTGTCACTCTGCTTCTTCCATTTCGTTTTTCTCTTAAATTCCTGACTAACTGAATGATTATAATTATAACTTTAAACATATCAACTTTGTCTTGCAGTACCTCACCCCCCCCATTTTTGACTTCTTATATCTAACTTTCCCAGATTACCACTTAGTTTTTCCGTAAGATAATATGTAGAATATTTAAAGGGTTCAATTATTCTCCATAATTTCCTGTGTGTCCCCAAGTGCCAGTAATAAATTCTTTCCATTTTCTAATAAAGTTTCCCGTCCCAAATTTTTCTTTTTGCCTTTCTGTGTCTAGCTTTTCTAAAAGCATTAATTGTTTCAAAGAAAGGGCCCTTTACTTCAGCTATGTCGGGGGTTTATCTTCCAGCCAATGTCTGTGTATGATAGCCCTTTGGGTGCTAACAGCGCTTAGATGTATCCCTTTAACTTTGTATACTGTGTTTTCCTCCCCGTCTCTTTCATTAGGCCCCCAATAAGTATTGGAAAATTTCAGCTTTGTGGATCTAAAGATATTCTGCCTTCCATATTTTCTCTTGAATTTCCCCACCTCTTCCCAAAAACTCTGTATTGCTGTGCAGTCCAGAGACAAGTGTATCAAACCTGCCCTGGGCTGATCGCATTTTGGACAGGCCTTAAGGTACTCCCTCCCTCTTTGTTTTTCTCAAATGGAATGTTAAATGCATAAATAGCTCTTGCGCTATCTTAAATTGAGTCTCCCCCCAGATTTCGCTAACAGTGGCCTTTTTGACTAATTCCAATTCCCCTTTAAAATTTTAAACTGTCAAATCTTCATCATTTAACTCTTCCTCCCATTTTTTAAACATATTTTTCTGTCCCCACAGAGGACCACGCCAGTTTAAATTGCCATAAATCTTTGAAAAAAGTGCCTTGCCCACCAATATTTTCATAATCTGGGAAAATTCTTCTGGATCCCTCACCCTGCTAAAATTCTCCAATTTTGCTCTTAGAAAACTTTTAATTTGCCAGTATTGCATATGTGATTCTTCCCCAAAACCATATCTGTTTTGTAACGCTTCCCAACTCATGAAGTCATCCCCTGTCCTTTCCAACAGATCCTCCAGCGTGGAAATCCCTCTATGCCTCCAATCTTTAAAGAGCTTGTTTTCCCCTCCCCTGTGGAAACTCAGGGAGGGACCACAGCGCAACCACTGGTTACAAACATTTGGGCTCCTATAATCTTCGGCCTGTCGCCATGTTGCCAACGTATCTCTAAAAACGACATTTC
>JAODAL010074135.1:0-14483 GCA_025379985.1 Phyllomedusa bahiana
TGTGTAATACAATTTAAATCCCCTGCAATCAGTCACAACAAAGCTAGGAACCGCAGAACTGATATGCCAATCATTGCTTTAGAACCACCCACAGCCTAACCAGGAAGTGTGAGCCTAAAGCTGACTTTAGCTCTATGAAACTGCATGATGAGACAATCCATTTAAGGGAGTGAGGTAAGCTTTATGGATAATATATAATTGAATTATCTTATTGTTAATAACAGGATAAACTATTCAATGAGATTCTATTACCTTCGCTAGAGAGTCATCTTGAAGGGAGATAATGACTAACTTAAATTTTTCAAGGACCCATGGGGTGTTACAGGTCACCTTCTGAGTGATGAGGTGAGAATAGATGCAGAAGATCAGGAGGCCAAGACTTTCAGACACGTGGATCTAATCATTTCTATAAAAGGATAAGAAGAGAAAAGCCCAGATGGGGCTGGAAATAGAAAGGACAGAGCGTTTTCTAAATGGAGAGATTTATAGAAGTAACAGTTAGAAATGTTAAACTTCTCTTGAAGTTGTGCAAAAGATACCAGGATATCAGAGACATATAAGTCATCAAATATTATTTCTCATCTTGTTAAATATTTTTTTATCTTGTTTTATATAAAAACAGAAATAGGTAGCACAACTTACAATAAATGGTATAATAATGCAGAGATACAACATTCAAGCAATAAATAATATAACATGACTTGACCCCCATTTCACATGCCTCTTCCGTACCCGTGGAGAGTAAAACTTGTGACCAAAAGATCCAGCAATATATACCGTAACTAATTACTAATATAATATATTATACTAATATTATAACTAATATACAAATCAGTGAATTTCTAAGCATCCCAAAAATCCGGCTAAATCTGAGGTCAGGTACCAAAAAGGTACCTCTGAAAGGCGTCATGTTCCCTTATTCCATGTTTTTTTTAAGAAATGACAAGTACAGACCTGCTGTTTTATGAAGAACTTTATATTATGTGATTCTTGAAAGCTAGCTTTGTCTATGCAATTACCTTTTGTATAAGTGATTTGTAAATGGCTTCAGTCATTTCAATAGGGGGCATTTTCTGGCTTCTAGATCACAATAGGTGCTTTTAAATCTTTTGTTATGATATTAGATGAGACATTGTGGAGCCATTGGAATATTATTGTTCGAGGTCTGATTAATCAGAGTTTTCACCATGTTTCAGAACTTTTGTGTCTTTGTACATAACCATACTAGTTCTAGTTTTTGTCACTTGGGGCAAGCTCGATTTCTATCAGGGGCATCCACAGGTAGAGGTATGTTAAAGGGGTTTTGCCACGACCTCATTTCGAACCTCCTGTGTCCAGCCCTTCAGCTCTGTGTGCTCAGAAGGGGGCGTGTGATTTGTTTGAATTGCATATCATGTGATTCAGCAGGATGACATCACCAAGCCTTTCCTCTCTGTAGTCAAAGAAAGGTCTTTTTATGTAAAGCATTGTGAGTAGCTGAGAGGTAAAGTTTTTGCCTTCAGGCATAAGGGTCTTAGGTTCAAATCCCTGCAGGAACCAAACCTGTGGTTTTTTTTCTCTTTATCAATGCACAGACCTGATTGAGGTTTAATTTTTTTTTATTTATTTGCACTGTTTGACTAATTACTAAGGAGTACAGTGGACGGGAGTAGAGTGACAGCACCTGGGGTTTGAACACTCAGTAGCTGCCTGAGTGGAGAAGTAATGTCTGAGCATATCTGACCAGGACTGAGGAGCTCTCAGCCCTGGTCGTATCCCCTGGAGATGAGCTGTAAACAATGGATCACTAAAGGAGCTGCTAAGACAAAAACGGTGCAGAATTTTTAATAATAATGAAAGGTGAAAATGTTTGTTATTTCATTTGCAAGCTTCTCACGCCAATTTTGCTTCATTGTAAAATCCCTTTAATGCCATACACAGTATTGCGCATGAATGTAAAATATGACTCACCTTTTTTTTTTTAACATTGTTGGACTATCCATTGTTATGTAAAACATTGAAAATTAAATGTATTCTGATTTGTTCATTAAACCATTGCTCAAATTGTGAAGTCCAGAATTCCTGCAGCTTAGAATATCACCCCGCATCCTTCCCCGGTAGAGACTTTGAAGCATGGGCCCCGGAGCCCCCATCCCAGCACTTTGAACGGTTTAATGATGAACTGTTTTAGATACCATGGGTTTATTACGCTTTATGGCCCAGGATTGTATATGCAGCTGTCCTGGACACCTGATAAACTATGACCCCTCCACAAAAATACTCTTAATTGATCTGCCCCAACAGAAGCGCAGTCCGTGATTGCCCCCTTGTGGAAATAGTACGCATAACCCTCATCAGACAATTCTGTATACACGCCCCCTCATCATAATCCCAGCCAGTAAGAGAGTAGGCAGTTATGAGAGAGGCGGAGAGAACCTGGACAGGTATAAAGCACCAAGCCAGAGGCTACTCTGGGTTCATAGCTGGTGGGGTCAATTTCAAAATGAGCTGTGTTCCATTTCCTATTTCCAAACCCCTTGGATCTGAAACATCTGTAAGTGTGAAACCTTTCTATGCATTTATCCTTTTTATTTTCATAACTGTATTGATGTGTGTCATAGTCTTTGTTATCATATTTTGTTCATGTAAGCACTGAAAATCATTTTAAAATTAAAGTTACCCTTAATTCGTAAGTTCTTGGTGTTGCACGGACCCATTTCCTTGAAGGAGTGTATTTTTCTTTGGTAACTGCTGGAGAGCAGTGAGTTTAGTATTTTTTACGTGTTTTTAGAGTATCTGTTAGGAGTCAGATTCCTTCCGGCTGATTCCTTTTTTGATTATTGAAGGAAGGTGGTGGCAGCGTGTATTTTTGGAGGGGGGCTGGAACTGTCTTGTGGTACGATTTATGCTTGATTTGCTACCTGAGTGAGAGGTGAGCTCGAGTGGATATAAGTCTACCCCATTGCAGTGGCCCCCCAGTCACGTGCTGGTGAGCGTGTATGTGACATCCATGATCACTGGACCTTTCCAAAGCTTTAGGTATAGTGAAGAAAGCTTGTTCTTCTTAAAAGGTCAAATAATCAGGATATATATTACATTGGATGAAAAATCTATTCTTGGATCTCTTATCCTTGATTACAAAAAGCTCATGAATTGTCAGTGTGCTAGAAAATAGTGGGGGTTTTTTCATCACATTAATTTTTTCCTCCCCGCCTTCCAAGAGCCATAACTTTTTAAATTTTTCACTCTAAATAGATATATGAGGGTTTGTCGGGACAAAATGTACTTTGTTATGGTTCCATTGATCATACCATATAATGCACTAGGAAACTAAAAAAAAATATTCTAAGTGGGGTGGAATGTGAAGAAAACTTAGTTGCGCCATTTCTGTGGGGGTTTTGTTTTTATGTTGTCCACTATTCAATATCAATGATGTGTTATCTGTATTTTGTGGGTTGGTACGATTCCAGTGATACCAATAGTGTAGAGTTTCCATAATCTTTTAAAAGAAATAAAAATTATAACTTTTTTGTTTTTCCACCGATGGAGTGAAGGTGCATTTTTTGTCGGCTGAAGGGTACATTTTATTGGTACCATTTTGGGATGCATGTAACTCTTTGATTACTTTTTATTCAAATTTTTTGGACACGAAATGACCCCAAAAAAATCCACAATTTTGGCGTTGGGAATATTTTTTCTTGTATGATGTTTACTGTATGGAATAAATTATGTTATATTTTAATGCATCTGACTTTTATGAATGTGACGATACAAATTATGTGTAACTTTTTTACTTTTTTATTGTAAAATGACAAAATGGGGGTGATTTGAAGTTTTTAATTTTTTGTTATTATTTTTAAAACTTTTTTTTACTGATACATTTAGGGCAACATGTATGAACAGGACTGTGCCAGTTTTCTGGCATACTTTGCATTAAAAAACTTTCATAGCCCTGTTCTATAGCTGTATGAACAGTCAAACTCCAAACTTTGGAGTGATCGGCACAAAAGCTTGGCACCCCACGATTTCGTCACAGCCATGAAAGCCTTTATTACACTTCTGGCTGCCATATCAACCTCTTGGCACCCCGCAATTTCATCACAGCTGTGAAAGCCTTCATTAGGCTTCTGGCTGCCATCCCAAAAGCTCACCAACTTGTCACAAGAGGGCCAATCGGGGGGAGGAATGGTGCTCGACACTGCCCCTCAATCATGCAGAGGCTGCAGCTGCAATCACCACGGCATCTTAGTGGTTAAACAGCAGAGATCGAAGCTGGCTACGATCTCTGCTGTTACTGATGGGTGTCAACTGCATCTAGCAACCAGCATCCACCATTTATGGAGCATGCTCAGCAAGTGAGCCCACTCCATACTCCCTTAGTGTTGCCATGACATACAGGAACGTCATGGTGCTCTAAGGGAATAAAGGGAAATTGTCATGTTGATCAGACCTGTCAACATCATATTATTGAGCCTCACAACATTTTTAGCTTTGATATATATATATATAATATATATATATATATATATATATATATATATATATATATATATATATATATAGTAGATAAAAGAGAAACAGAGGGGGGGAACGGCGCACAATAGTGTAATGCCGTTAAAATATTAAGTAAGTAAAAAAAAAAAATGATGAAAGGCTCTCACCTGATGAGGTTGTGCAATCCAAAGAGGCACAACACTCAAGAAAGCTTCTAGGGCTATTGGCACCGTCGCCCTGAAGATAGCAGCCTGGATCCAAATATATACACAAGTCCCGACTGGACCTTGGCAGAAAACAATAAAAGATATCCAAAATGGAGCTGGATCCGGCCACCGAGATGCAAGGAACAGCGATCTCTCACTAGCTTTAGTAGAAACAAACTCACTTTTATTGTCTAAAAGTGTAAAAGACTCTTGCTGACACGCAATTAAAACAAATAGATTTAAAAGCTCAACGCGTTTCTTGCGGTATACCCGCACTTCCTCAGGAGCATAACCACATTGCATTTAGAAACAGTTTATATAAGACTTAGGAACACTCGATGGGCGGTTCTCTAAACATCATAAGCTATACACGAAGCCCGTTAGATTCATGTGTTCTAGTTCAATAGTAAGAAAGGCTCTAAATGGATGGGGAGTTAGTCAGTCACTATTCGTATCATAGCACATGGCTCAGAGTGGTAGAAAAGGATAATGAGAGCTGTCAAACACATGGTACCATTTGAAATCTTTAATCTGGAAATCAAAATAATCCTTAGATCAATGACCCTTCTCCACAAATCTAGTAGCAATAACATGTAATATTATTACACAAGAAATACATATCCAGACCCCGTCTGTACTTTTAACAAGTTCACAAAGACAACTTCCCCTTTTATATAGTATTTGAAAGTAGTAATGTAACTTGTAATGCATGTAATGTAATAAAATGTGTGTGAACCTGAATCATCAATTCAATTTTTTTTCAGCCGTTCCAGTTCCATCCATTTAGCATTGCTTAGAAGCACATTTCAGATCTCAAATCCAAGTTCCTTCTTCCAAAAGCATATCATGCTACTGTATACAAGATCTATATTTCTAAAATGTGACACCTTGATATATATTACATGCTTTACCTTGTTACTTGTCTGTGTATTTCCAATTCCTCTTATCTTTAGTCATCTTCACATTTCTCCACATTTTTCACTTTTTTTCAATAGTTATCAGACACATGTAGACAAGTTCCCATAAGTGTATTTGTAGATGAGTGTAGTATGGATCTGCAGTATATCTGCATTACAGTTGATTAGTGTTGTGCTTCACACTTGGACCCATGTTTAATTCAACCTGAGGTTAAGCGATTTAATTTGGGACTGCCTGAATTAAATAGAAAAAAAAATAAAAAATTAGTCCTAATCCTAAATTGGTGTTAGGAACAGGGTTTTTTTTTTTTTTTTATAGGTTCTTACAGTGCACTTACTGTTATGTGGCGTTCCCAGTTCAGCGTCATTTCCAGTCCGACATCATTGACGGTTACTGTAACACGATGTTGGCGGTAACATTGGCTCTGCTAGACAGTGTAATAGTAAATTAACACCTAAAAACCTATGAAAAATATCTCCTAATGTGTAAACATATGCTTAGGATTAATTTTTTACCGATTTTCATCAAAATTCGGTCCAAGGTTAGATTTAGAAAACAAATATGAGTTTAGGATGTCCAAGACCCAACTTTTTTCACCAGTTTAAACCACTGTCAAACCAAACAGAGATCTGTGAGCAATTCTGCAGCTCAGTGTATGGCATCTTTGTTACAAATCTGTAATACTGATGAGTTGGCTTCTAGGAAGAAAACATAATAAAACCACTGTCACCGTACAATAATTTTAGTCAGTATTCTGCACCAGGAGTAGAACACAAATAGAGAAAAGTACAGAGTACCGTACTTAATAGACCTCTATAGGAATGGTTCTACAGTTGATTTTTGGTGTTTTTTAAAATACGAAATCCAAGTAAATTTTCTACTGGAAATGTTTGCAATGTAGATGGACCTTACAATTCACCTAGGCAGCATGTTAGTTTTTCTCTTTAACTAGGAGCGTCCTCTCATGACAGATACAGCTCTGCTAGCTCTGACTCTGCTGGCAGCTGCATACACTTAGTGCAGCTGCCGACACAGGGAGGAGGCAGGACGGATCACTCCCTTCCTGTCTCCTCCCCTGTATGTATCGGCGCTCAGTCAGAGCGCCAATACATACACAGCAGCGTCGCAGGGGGCACACGGCTTTCACCACGCCCCCTGCAACACTCAGTCTCGGCTCCCGTCCATCCCATAAGACCGCGGGAGCTGAGTGTAAGCGGCATGATGACGTCACGCTGCTTACAATGAGCCCCGGGACCTGGCCGCTGCAGGGATCCTGGAAAGGTAAGTAAATTTTTATTATTTTAAAATCCTTAGCTACAGGGGGCACTGGCTACAGGGGACACTGGCTACAAGGGGGGAACTGGCTACAGGGGGACACTGGCTACAGGGGGGACACTGGCTACAGGGGGGGCACTGGCTACAGGGGGGACACTGGCTACAAGGGGGACACTGGCTACAGGGGGCAACTGGCTACAAGGGGGCAACTGGCTACAAGGGGGCAACTGGCTAAAAGGGGCAACTGGCTACAGGGGGACACTGGCTACAGGGGCAACTGGCTACAAGGGGGACACTGGCTACAGGGGGGACACTGGCAACAAGGGGACACTGGCAACAAGGGGCACACTGACTATAGGGGGGGCACTGGCTACAGGGGGACACTGGCTACAGGGGGGGGACACTGGCTACAGGGGCAACTGGCTACCCGGGGGACACTGGCTACAGGGGGGCCACTGGCTACCGGGGGGCCACTGGCTACAGGGTACACTGACTACAGTGGGGACACTGGCTACAAGGGGCAACTGGCTACGGGGGACACTGGCTACAGGGGGACACTGGCTACACAGGGGGCCACTGGCTACAGTGGGGACAACTGGCTACAGTGGGGACAACTGGCTACAAGGGGGACACTGGCTACAAGGGGACATTGGCTTCAAGGGGGACACTGGCTACAGGGGCAACTATTATGGCTGCGGGGGCTACTATCTGGTTACAGGGGGGTATTACATGGCTACAGGGGGCAGATGTCTGGTGAAGCAATGTGTTGCATTGTGGCGCATTATTTTACGGGAGAGGGGGGGGGACGACAAAATTTCTTCACCTCGCCCTGAGTGCAATTTAGCCTAGGAACGGCCCTGCTTATAGCCATGCATCTTGCTTGGATAGTGTAATTTTTTAAAAAAATCTCTCCAACACCAATGTCCCTCTAGCAGTCTCAGCTTGGAATAGGAGCTAGCAGAGCTGAGATGACAGTCAATGCTGTAGAAACACCCACAGTCTGCACAGCAAGTGTGTGCCTGAAGCCGACTGTTAAGATCAGTTTCTGTGAAAATAGCAAAATGGAAAAACTCCACTAACAAATCATTTATTTATGATAAATTAGAATAATCTTCCAAAAGCAGGACATTGTTTGATTTTACACTTCTTATTTTGGTACAGACATCTCTTAATCACAAGCTGATATTTGTGCTGGGATTTGCTGAGAACAGGCTCGGTCTGTGGGGAATATGACAATATTCTGCTGCCACAGGGGAGGTACAGCATTACATAGTTGCAATGGAATACAATAGTCAACCATGTAAGATACTGACATTATGGGTTCTCCAGAGAGAAAAATGATCCATCAGCTACATGCTACCTAAGCTAATTTATGGGTGGCTCAAATGAGGGGATCTTTTTATTATTGTCTCACCACGCTGTTTCACAGAGCCAAAAACAGCTATCATTCATGTATCCTGTCTCTTCCTGGTTGGGTTGTGGGTGGTTATATGACAGAAATTAGCATATCAGCTCAGTATTCAGAGGTCTGCTAATTACTCTGACATGAAAGCAGGCGATGTTTATCTAAAGTCCAGAGAAGCTTCAGAGCTAAAGTAAAAGTAAATAGTCTAATTTTTTTGTTCGATCAGATAACACTCAAGTTGCCAGCAGTTCTGTGTCCCAACCTGTGTGATGACATTATCCCTGCTGTCAAGTAAGACAAACAGCAACTTAGAGAAGTTCGGTAACCTAGAGAAACCTGTGTGCACTCAGAGCAGATAAAATCTCTCTTACCTCCTCAACAAAGAAAAATAAACAAAAGCAATATATGTGTAAAATGTCTTTATTCACTGTTCCCTACATATTGAAAGCTGAACTCTTTGTAGTGACACAACCCCTTTAATTCAAAAAGGTGTTTTCTAGACTATAATATCAGGAGTCTTTTAGGAAAAAGAATCAGTATCTGATCAGTGGGGTTCAAGTTTCAGTATACTAATCTGTATATAAAAGAGGCTTTACTTTTGTTTTTGGCTCAGTCTGATGCTGCAGCTGATTCAAATTCACTTGAATAGAACGAGCTGCAGTTCAAATGTAATACAGGACCCCTTAATTTAGATCATCTACAGGGTTGCTGAGTAGTAGACTTAATGGAGTTTTCTCAGTATAGAATTTCACAGGCATCTTGTGCTTTCGCTCTCTTTTACAATTTCAAAGCCAGGGATGGGTCTCTCCTCCCAGTAGGCATGTCTCCCCTCACTGAAGACTGTTGACATTATCCCACCCCCTCCCGACTCTCTCCTTAGTCATCATCATCATTCTGCGAGAACAGTGGAAGGGAGAGGATTCCACAGCTCTGCAGACCTCCTGCAATGGTCAGTTATAATGCCTGCAGAGGTGTCACCTCCCTCTACAAGCTCCTTGTAACCACATCACCTGTATTGCTGTAAACAGCTATAAATACAGCCTGAAATAATGAAACAAATGTGAGAAATGCAAACTGCTCTACCTCCTGCCTGAAAGAAGGGGGGGCAGAGTGTATAAGGCTGTGTTATATGGGTGTGTTATATCTGGCATCTAAAGAGACTGAGTAATTACCCAGATCCTTCACATAGAGCTGTCACTGTGAGAGATGTATAGAGAGCTCAGGCAGCCTTTGTTACACAGTTGAGAGGGGAAAAAGACAATGAAAACACACAGACAGCAGCTAGCACAGGCAGTCAATTTCAGTTTCACACAGCTCAATGGGGAGTGAGCACAGAGAGTGCAGAGCCCAACACAGCACAGGGGGCATGTCCTGACCAGGGTTGAACTAAATATCAGGCAGCCAATCACAGTAAAGGGGGCGTGGCCCATCTCCAGGCTGCAGCTTTAGCTCTAGACACACACAGATTAGCTAATAGCTGGTATACTAAATGATTTAGGTAATACAAACCAATTGCAAAAGTGCTTATTTTTACTGACCCCATCATTACAGTTGTGGGGCCACATGTATGAAAACTGTCTAGGTCTAAAACTCACTTTGTTGAGCATAGCAACCAATCAGAGTACCCCTCTTATTTTTCCAGAGACCTATATCAAATGAAAACTCTGATTGGTTGCTGTAGGCAACAGTGAGTTTTAGACCTAGACACTTTTCATACATGTGGCCCATAATCTTTGTAGCCAGTAATATTGCAGTCTAAGGAAAACCCCTCTAAAAGAGAATTTGAAAATCAGTTTTCTAACTGATTAAATATTTAAAAGCTAATAATGCCCATGCCCTTGAATAATGGGGCACTTACTAGCCCCAGCTAAGAAAAGCTTAAAATAAGAAATCTCATAGCCTATGGTTTTTGTCACCCACAAAATAGAAAAAAATGAGGCTATAAGTTGCAGCTCTTCTCGTAGAAACTTTAGCATCTCTGAATCAAACAACAAGCTGACTGTAAGTCAGTAAAGCATCGTGAAGCTTCAAGCTCTGTTAATCATTTGAATAACATTGTAGATTTTGCAGACAGCACATGAAAGATTAAATATTACATTTCTGTTTTGCATACTGATAAAGTTCTGGGACATGAGTAATTAGCTATTAAACAGAACGGCACATTTCTCAAGCTTAATGAAAATAAGTAAATGGCTTCTACATTATTGTGGAATATTGTCTTCAATCTTACATCTCTGATGCTTTGGCCCTTTAGATTTATTTATAATTTCACACTTCATTAATTAGACTAATTGGCAGAATCCTAAAATGATATGTTCTGTGGTAAGGCTAGAAGAGCGGTATCAAGCTTATTGCAGAAGTGGAATCTTATTGAAGGATATGGACACTTTTGCATATTTTTTAGTACATTCAATGTATTGTGTAGAATAAGGGTATGTTCAATCACTCCTCTGCAGACAGTTGTTTTGGGGGTTTTTCCCCATCCTCAGTGCAGGGCAGAGCTTGCTGGCTGGGTGGGAGGCAATAATTGGCTCAGAAAGTGGAATATATCTCCTTAGGTGTGTGGGGATTTCAAATTGCCTTTTTGCACCCCATGGGATTCAAGACAATTATGAAGTCTTATGGTATGCAGATATCCGTGGGGTGCAAAAAATTTCATATCCTCATACACCTAAATGGTGCTCTCCACTGAGAGATATTTCACTTTCTGAGCCACTCATTGCCTCCCCACCCAGCAAGCAAGCTCTGCACTGAGAATGGGTAAAAACCCCAAAACAGCTGTCTGCAGATGAACAACACTGGTTTGGCTTGAATCCCCTTTGCTTTCCAAGACTAAGTGAGTCACAAGTGAATTGAGGGTTTGTTACATCCAATAGAGAGCACTTAAACTGTCAGTTTTCTTCCCATAATGCCTTGTCATACCACCATCAGTGCAGACCTCCCCCTTCACTGGTGCTGGAGGAGCACAAGAGGAGTGGGTAGTGAGGTTCTAGCCCCTAGGACAGGGACCAAGCGCAGACCTGCAGCTACCGCTCCCGTCTTTCTCTCCTCTGCCTCCCTCCGTGTGCTCCGGTTCACCACACTAGTCAGTCACCAAGGAGTATACCAGTGCACTATTTTTGAAGCAAAAAGAGAGGATGACTGAAGTCTGAAGAATGGAGCTCAAACTTCTGTTGTGTGCAGACAGTGAGAGAGATAAGAGAAGAATGAAGATGGTGCTCCCTCATATAATACTGCTAATTCAGCAGGACACACACAAATCTATGAAAAATGCGCTCATCTTGTTAGGTTGTGCTGATTCCAGGCACAACACTGTACAAGATATTTCCCCTAATGACAATGGAACTGTTGGTCTGCTGCAACAGGGACGGTATAGATCTTCTCCACCCTACCGGAGGTAGGAGAACGAAGCACAATCGTGATAGAGTAAGATTAGCTGGATCCATGTCCTCCAGAATATCATCCAAGAGAAGTGAGTACTAATTAGTTTGTTCTTTTGAATCGAAGAAATACAGTCAAAAAGTAATAAGTCCACCCGCATCACCATCGTGGACCTCCTTACTGAGCGGGGACGGGATTCAGCTATCTACACCTCATTCCGACAGTGGACAAGAGAAGAACGAAGCTAGCTCCCGTTTTTCTGTGCCCATCTGTGTGGTCATACAGCTGTAGTACTACAAGGACATATGAGGACTAAAGAAAAAGAAGTGTCTGAAGTGGAGTAAACCGTGTGTGCAAAGTTAAGCATGTACAAAGACATGGATTCCCCCATAACTGTCAAAGGACCAAAAGCAATGATAAACCTATCTTGAGGTCGTTCCACCAACGCTTATTTTGCCAGCGGATGTGGCTGCTGCAACAGGGACGGATTAGATGTCTACGGCCCTAACCGCAGGTAGCAAACGTAAGCCAGCTCTGCATAGAGAAGTGGATTCCGTGCTCACCCGATCGGGGTCCCCGCGGGGGAGAAAGTGACATGCACATTATTTATGGCTCGTACGCGCCGTAGATAATGCATTGTCTATGGGGCCAGCGGGCTGCTCCCGCGCCGCGCGCCGGCCCTGCCCCCGTCCCGCCCCTTATTCACGGCGGATTTGTGAGCTCAATACGGCTCACAAATCCGTCGGGAATAAGCCGTGTGAACACGGCCTAAGGGAACCTGTCAGGAGGTTTATGCTGCTCTATCTGAAATCAGGATGTAACAGAAGAAAAGAAGCTGAGCTCTGTTATATGTAGGTTTATATGATTTGAAGCAGGATTTCTGAGTAAAAAGCAGAGAAAGTCCATGAGAGTGAAAATGAAAGTCCCGCTGACTCCACCCACATAAAGTGATCGACAGTTTGCTCAATACACACTGATACAGGGAAAGCTGTCAAACATTGTCTCTTAAGTATTCCGGTCAGTATTTACTCATCTTTTTACTCAGAAATCATATAACCCTTTGTATCACAGAGCTCAGCTTCTCTCCTCTATCATATATAACACTATATATCACAGAGCTCAGCTTCTCTCCTCTAACATATATAACCCTACATATCACAGAGCTCAGCTTCTCTCCTCTCTCATATAACCCTATATATCACAGAGCTCGGCTTCTCTCCTCTCTCATATAACCCTATATATCACAGAGCTCGGCTTCTTTCCCTCTATCATATCCTGCTTTTAGATAGGGTAGTCTAAACCACCTGATAAGTTCCCTTTAAACCTTTTGTCATGTTCCTCAAACCATTCCTGAACAATTTTTGCATTGTGGCACTGGACATTATTTTACTGAAAAGGCCATTGCCATTAAGAGACACCATTTCCATGTAGTGGTATACTTGGTCTGCAACAATATTTAGGAAGTTGGTATGTGTCAAGGAAACATCCACATGAAGAAGCTAGAGTTTCCCAGCATTTCCAAAAGCATCACACTGCCTCTGCTGGCTTTCCTTTTTTTCATATTGTGCTATCTCCTTCACAGGTGAATCCCACACAGGCACCTGGATGTCCACATGACAAAAGAAAGGGTAATTTATCAGACAAAGCAGCCTTCTTCCATGGTCTGCTTCATGGTCCAATTCTGCCCTTTGCAGGCACTTTCAATGGTACAGGGGGTATGCATGGGCACCATGATCAGTCAGCAGTCACGCAACCTGTATTTACTTTGTGTTCTTTTATAGTCAACAGTAATTTGACAGCAATTTGTGCTACAGTAGCTCTTCCATAGGATCAGACCAGATGGGCTAGTTTTTGCTCCATACACACTGTGATGACTCACACTTGCTTGGACGCCATCCTTGACTTTCCTGGGGGTACTTTAGCTCATGGAATTGCCATCTTTGGTAGATCAGTATTGGCAAATCAATCTTCTGGCACCAGTAGTCTCTTTAACCTGGCCTCAGCCAGCTTTATTGAGGCACAGGAAAAATACAGGAAAACTAAATATAAACAAAATCCTCGGCCGTCTAGCCACTAACTAAATACATTCTATTGCCTCTCTGACCAGTGGTCTGGATCTACCATCCAGCACCACCAGCAAATCACTTCACCAGTTTCCACTGGTTCCGGCTTCCTCAAGCCTGGGGGTTAAGAACCTCCTCTCACAAGCTCCACTACTGCTCCAAACTGCAGCTGACCACACTCCCTGATCACTTGTAGTAGGAGTCCTTTAATAGGTCTCCAGAGACATACCAAAACCCCGTCCTGGAACATGGGGACGGCCTCCCACCCAACACTGTGACCGTCCCGGGAAAGGCAACCCATCACTAGCCGCATAGCAGCCATATTAGTTACAAATGTCAGTAACCTATGGTTACTGACGCTAAATGGTTGCCTTCCCCTATCGAAGCTAGGTTTTCGGTGGCACGTCGGCAGCAGGTCTCCTGCTTTACGCCACCTATTGGCAGAACCCTGCGACCACCTGAGGTCGCTCTGCCACAACACATAAATGAGCTTTGGTTGCTCATGACCTTGTCACTAGTTCACAGGTTGTCCAGGTTCAGTATATACTGAAACAATTTTAGTATATACTACCCATTGCATACCAAGAATTCCTCACAGGACCTGCTGTATTGGAATAGTTCCGTCTTAGTTGTCAGGATCCGTCAGATCCTTACTTTTGTTCATTTCTTAGGCTTTCAACGCATCATTTTCAGAAATTACTGTTCATTTGCTCTTCAATATATCCTGCATCTTAATACATGCTACTGACAAGAAATAATCAA
>JAODAL010074136.1:0-14482 GCA_025379985.1 Phyllomedusa bahiana
TCTTAAACCGCCTTTCACCCCCCAACCCTAAGGGAAACAGACTGAAGGGCACAAATCGACCCTGGAAAAAGAAACCCTGCGATGCTATATTTGTCACCTACAAGATGACGGGGTTTTAATCTGCTTCCTGGGGCCCGAATTTTCGTAAAATTTTTTTCCCCAAAAATGCTTCCCCCAAAAACGACTCCTTTTTTGCTTTTTTGGGGGGTACCCCCAAATATTTTTCCCCAAATTCCCTGCTTTTCCCCACATTTTCCCCAGCGCTGCGGAAAGGATCTTTGCTTTAAACAGCAAAAATTTACAGCAAATTAAAGGAACACTAGAGGGGGTAAAGGGAAAATTTACAAGAAAAAGGCGGGTTAAACACGAAGGCCAGCCCAACTTTTTAAAGTGGGAGATAAAGGTTTATGGCTTTTCCCCCCAAAATTTTTAAATTTAAAGAGCCCCTTTTCCCCCAAAAACTGGGACGGGAAAGTTTGTCGGGCCATTAAGACCCATCAAAAAAATTTCCAGTCCGTACTGTTGGGCTCAAACCCCCAAAACCTTCTATAAAAAATCCCCCCTTTTTTTCCCTTTTTGCCCTCTGCAAAAAGCCTCCCCTCCCCAAACCCCCTTTCCGGGCGGGGTTTCCTCCTCCCCCCTGATCCGAGAATTGAGGGGCAAAAAACAGTTTTTTTTGGGCAAATCCGGGGATCGAGAATTTTCAGAAATAGCTACAATCCCTCTTTAAAAGGGGGCAGGTTAGGGGCCCCCAAAGGGAGAATTCTTGGGAACCAGTGGTAACATAAATTGGCTCTCGACTGAAAAAGAAAATTTCATAAAAGGGACACCCGGGAAAAGGACCAAGTCGGGGTATCCCAGAGGCCGCTTTTTGGAGGGGGAGTAATGTCGGGAAAATCCCTGCCCTACCTTGGGGGCTTGTTTACTGTGTTTGCCCTTAAGTTTTTCCCCCAGTCAAGATGGTGGAAACCCTGTCCCCACCCGGGTCCATCTTTTTTCCTGTTTCCTGTTTTTCCAGCATATAAAAACTCCTTTAAGCCGATCTTTCCCTTGCTTGAGTATTGTGGGTTTAAACCCCCTGCTTGCAGTCCCCTTTGCCTGGGGAAAATTTTCTTTCCTTGTTAGTTCCTCACCTTTTTCGGTTTACCCTGCAAACTCTGAAAACCTACAATCGCTCAACTGGGGCTTCTCCTGACCTTCCTGGATCCAGTCTAATCTTTTGCTGCCTCCTGTTCCCCGTCTACATTTTTCCCCCCCCCCCCCCGTTTTTTGCTGTGCCCAAGCCAAAATTTCCCAAACCATTGGATTCCCGCTTTTATCCCCTAGTATCGTGACAGATTTTTTTTAAAAATAAGGAAAAATGGGACCAGAGTTGTGCTAAATATTTTAAAAATTTTATTTGTGAAACCATTGGTCCTGGGGCTTTTAATTAACTTAGCTGCCCTTATCGTTTCTTCAATCCTTCAATCTCAATTGGTTTTTTTTTAAAATTGATAAATGATCCTCTGATAAGAGGGGGGGTTGACTTGGGACAGGAAGGGAAAGAATTTTTGATTGTAAAATTTTGGAGTCCCCGGGACATCTTTATTTATACAATTTTTTTTTAATGTTCGCAAAAGCTTTGGGCAAGGGTTTGGGGGAAACCCTGTCTTGGATTTACGGGTTTTAAAATATGGGGAGATCCTATTCCTGTTTTGAAAGGTTTTTGACTCTTTAGCTAACAGTTTAAAGGGAAACGGTCTCCCGGGATGTAAAATTCCAGCAAGTCGGAGAGTCCCTTTCCAAATTGGGTCAGGAAGGTTTCGAAGTTTTTTTACAAGTTAGAAATTTTTCTTTGTGACGGGAAGAGTTATTTAAATTGTTTTTTCCAAAATTTTTAACTCTTCACTAATTTTTTAATGCTTGCTCTCTTTTACTTTCTCTTTAGAAGCAATTTTTAAAGACCCCCCCTAATTAACCGCTTTTGGGGCCCAAAACCCCCTCAGATGGCGATGTGGACAAATTAAGATGAAAGTATTCGGGGTTGCATTTTTGGTTTCCTTCACAATTGAGGGGATTTGAGTAAAAAAGGGTTTTGATTCTCGACGTGTGTAGGAGGGTGGGGGGGGGAAAGCCCCTTTAAAGTAAGGAAGGGTTGGTGCAGGCTGAAAGTAAACCCCAATTTTCTTGTGAACTTTGGGGGGCCCCCTATCTACTAGAAAATAGTCAATTTCGAATTTAATTTGGAGTGGAAAAAAAGAAAAACTCTTTCCCTGGGGTTTTGGGTACTCCCAAGGTCATGAATTTTTTTAAATTTAAAAAAAATTTTAATTCAGGAGTTTTGGGGGGGGGTGCTTCTTGATCGTCAGGCTTTAAATACTACAAAAAAACACCGCAGACCAAAAATTTACCCTTTAACATTTTCTTTTGCTTTAGTGATGGGGCTATGATTGAGATGGTGTGGGAAAAACCGAATTAAAAGGCATTGTAAGATAATAAATCACCTTGGGGATAATTTAAAGGAAAACAGAGGTTGGGAAAGCAACAGGTTTTTTAAAAAAAAATAGCCCCCCCCACTTTCTTGGAGTCCCGCTGGAGGAAGCAATGGGGGAAATTTTTTTTCTTAACCGTTACTCAATGTGAAAATGTGTTTCTTGAACCATAATTGTCTATTTTAGATTTTAGGGCGTCCCCTCCACAAACGGAATGTTTAAGGGGGTTAAGCCCATTACTTAAAAAACATTATTTTTAACCCCCACCATAATCAAAGAAAAAACTAGAAGAGATGAATCCTAAAACAGTAAAGCGCATAGTGATATAGGTACAAGGCGACACTGCGGCAACAACAGTTAAAACTTTAGAAACAGTAAAGGCCTCATCTAGAACTATGGGGTAAAAAGTCCGGATTGTTTCCGACAAGGAAACAGTAAGGGGTAAAGCCCTAATAAGCCTGCAGACGGTTTCCTGCTTGGCACACAAAGGGGCAAGGCTATGATGATAGGGCAATTCAGGGTATAAAGGCATTTCCTGAAGCTTAATCAGTCTTTGGGGCTTTACGGGAGCGGGGGTTTTTTTGACCAGGTGGGGTGATGATCCCTGGGCAATCTCCTTTCTTTTGGGGGGAAATTTGCAGGGTTAAATCAACCCCATTGGAGTAGAAATTCCCGTACATCTGATGGGGTTTGGAAAAGACATGTGAGAGTCTTTGGTTTGATGAGCTTTTAAAAAAAGCCCAATGATATGAAATGTTATTCTCCCGTAGAAAATTTTTTTGAATGGAGCAAAACTTTTCTTTTAAACATTTTTCCCCCAAATTTTTCCGGGGGATTGAAATATCTTTAAACTTTTCGGAAGGTCAGAGGAGGTTCTGTGGGTTTTGAGAATTTTTCTTTGTCTTAAAAAGTGAATTCTTTCATTTACATCCCTGGGATGAGGAAAGGAAAAGTTTAGGTTTTGGGGGTCTATGAATCGGTCAATCATTAAATCTATCTGAGCGTCAGGGGTTCAGGGCCATAAAACGGGTTGGAATGAGAAAGGGCATCGGGAAAGTTGATTCGGAATGCCTCTGAGGCTATATTTTTTCCCGTGGCGATCTTCAAATTTAAGCCTTTTAGGATAATCTCTGGGTTCCCTTAAGGCTGCATTGGGGTCAATAAGGAGGTTTTGTGATTTTCGAACCTCTCCCATTTTTTTTTTTAAATGTTTTAGTTTGGAAACCCCTGAAATCCATTTTGAATCCCCCTTTTTTTTAAAAATCACTGTAACGGATTTTCTAAATGAGAAATAAACGTTGGAGGGGTTGTTCAGAAATACAAAAAGGTGTTTTAACCATTTGATGATCTCTATCCCCAGACGTTCCCTTTGGGAGGCTTGGAAAAGGAGGGGGGGAGCATGTCTTCTTTTTCCTGGGGCGGAGAGGGGGTTTGGAAGAATTCTGTTAATTTGGTAGGGTGGGCTTTGCCACTTCTTTTAGAGTTGCCTCCCATTGTATTAACAGTAGAAGGAATAGCCTAAGAGAGAGTATGTGGTGTGCAAAGTCCAGTACCACTAGTACTAGCAAGAAGGCAAGGTAAATACTGAGTATGCACGCAAATAAAGAGAGGATCAGCTCAGTAAGACTTAGGATTTAGTAGAAGTGAATTGGTAGTGTCTCTATGTTGTGGTTCTCAGAGGAGGTAGATACTGGAGGTTCTGGTATCAGCAGGAGTCTAGGGAACGATGTGACTACTGCATAGGCACCTTATTGGGAAAAGAATGCACAGGTGCTGACAAGGAGATGTTTTCTTACTGTATGGCTTTAATTCCCTTGCAGAATTAGTCAGCTAGGAGATGTTGTGCTTAAAATGGTGGTCTCAGGAGGAGAAACTGCAACTCTCTCTTAATACCTCTGAATCTCCGGTACAAGGGGAGTTGAGACAGTGTAGATGAAAGTCACTGACCTTTGAATGACTCACACAGAAGAGACAGTAAATGGAGCCTTTTGGGGATGCAGCAGCGGAGTTGATTATGGCAGCGACCGAGCTTCAGAGGAGCACCGAAGTCACTCCGGTTCTGCTGCCTGACCACTCAGGTTTTGGGTCCACCACCGCGTGTGAGCGCCACTGGCCTCTGCGTCCCGCCAGTGAGACGCGGCTTCAGATCGCTCTCTTGTATCCACGGAGAGACCGGAGCGGAGGTGAGTGATTCCGCCTAGCTACCCTGCTGTATGTCCTGCTGTAGAGACGGGTGTTGGCGCATGGGGTGCGGTGTGGCGTGGATTGTAGCCGACTCTGCGTTGCTGCCGTCCAGCTACCGGGTCCGGAGCCCTCCACTGCCAGTCGCCGTCGGTGATCTCCACAGTGAGAGGCTGAAGTAAGTCCTCAGGCTGATCTATATTGAGGCGGGTGATCTATGGTGAGGCGGGTGATAAGGCCTGTGTACTCGGCTTCCCACTGCTCACCTCAAAATGGCGCTGGTTTCAGTAACCGCCGGCGGGCCCAGATGCGGGAACAGGATTTTCTGCTTGGTGAGATTTCCTGGAAGCTCTCAAAGAAGATGTTTCTGTAGTGGGGGATAAGGGCCACCACAATCTGGGTTTTTCCTTAGCAAATATGGGCTTTTTTGAGCCGGTTTAGCTAATTTTCCTGCAGAGCTCCTACTCTATGCTGCCATCCACAAGCAGGCTCAGGCCACGCCCCCTTTTCACTATATTTTTCATAAATAAACAAGGAATGTACCAACCAAAGTTTATTAGCAACTTAAAGCATAATGTGTCATGAGAAAATATTCTCTAAATCACATGGAAAATGTAAAGCTTTAAAAGTTATTACCACATAATGTGACACATGCAAGATTTAGAAAATGGGGTCATGTAGCTACGGCGGAAAGGGTTTATAGTGCTTAGTAAATAGTGCAACAGCCCCTTCTAAGGTGGGTTCACACAGAAAACCTGCTCTTGATTTTATGCTGCACTCCAGGCTCATATGTCTGATTTTTTATGTAGAGAAGCTCCAAAGTGCAGGTATCACTTATAAAGTGATAATTTCATGTATATTTTACACAAAAGAAATGTAAACGTAACATGCAGAGGAGCCTGGACATTTGGAGGGACTGTTTAATTTGATGTAGATGTGATAATTTGACAAGATTATTTAGAATATATCACAGAATGATAGGACAAGATAATTTCCTCTATCTGTACATTGTTCTAGAAAACAGTTCAGTTTTTATTCTGAATTACTTAAATAATTTAAGTGACATTTATGTTCCTACAAGCCATCTGTGAAATGATTCCTAAGAAGCCTCACCATTGGATTTTGCCTCGGTTTGCTCCATATGGTTATTAGTCTACTTTTATTTCATCCGGGATGCATGCTAAAGGGATTTGATGTGGTCTTGTCTCTTTCTAGATTTGTTCAGATGGCTTGTATGTTTTCATTTGCATAATTCTTTGTGGTTTTGATTTTAATTGTATACTTACCCATGATGAATCTGTATCATCTGAATAGAGCATAAGGAAACAATTGGACAGTTTTTACTATGCAAAATAAATTGCTCAAATTACGTTAGACATGAAATATAAGAGAAGTTTGAACATTTAAGCAAAGAACCAACATTTCGCAAAGCTTAGTTTGTTGCAGTAAAAGACAAAAGAGTCGGAGTAGAACATATCAAGGTGTCATTGTCTTTATTGGTAAAATGCAAACAGAAGTTGTCATCTTTTTCTAATTAGTTTGTGATTTTTTTTTGCAAAGTGTTAAGCACAGAGATAAGATAAACTGAACTTGTCGTGTTCATAATTGGGAGCACCCAAGTTCCTGGACTACTAACAGAACACCCAAAGGATACTTTTCTTCTTTACTAGTTGTGAGAACCACCAGAAAAATTTTGGATATGTATGTGTAAGGTCGAGTTCACATCTGCATTAGAGATTCCATTTGAAGACTCTGTCACAGATTTTGTCAAAAATGTATGTGTAACGATTTCTTCCATTTAAATTATGGAAACTGGATAGACCTATTGTAGTCAATGAAGTCTGCCAGTCACCTTTGGTATCGGTCATGTAACAAATCCATGTACTGCCGTTATATTCTGTTTTGTGCTGGTATGACTGAACAGAAAATTGGAAACAACACAGTGGACCCAGATAGTAGCTTATTTTCTGTTTAAAAAACACTAAAGTATTTCATAATATTTTATTTAAGTAACTCTTAATCAGCTTCACAGAAATACTGAGATGGTACAATCCTTTAATCTTTTAAAATTTTAAAGGGCTCTCTTACTACAAACATTGATCGAAAATCACTAAGATATGCCATCAATGTCTGATAGGGGCGGATACTATCTCTGGTATCTGCATCTATCTCCTAAATGAGCTCTAAAACCTCTCCGTTCTAAACAGAAAGCAAGTTGGGACTCTCCTATAGACATGAATGGAACCCACACCTATCAGACATTGATGGCGTGTCCTAACGATACACCATCAATGTCTGTAGTGAGACAACCCTTTTAATATTCAAAGTTAAAGTATTTTAGTGTGTGCAGCTGCTTTGTAGCAAGTTATACCACAGTTTAGGAGAGAGTAATCATTTTGTAAATGAAACTTTTTACTGCCACTTAGTGAACAATAATATCAGCTAGTTCAACTGATGGCATATAAAAAGGTGTCTCATTACCAAGATGCCACAAAAAACATCTCATGATGGGTAAAACCAGTGAGCTGTCTCAAGACCTTCAGAACCTTACTGTTGCAAAACATACTGATGACATTGGTCACAAAAGAATTTGTAAACAGTGAGCACTGTTGGGGCCATAATCTGGAAGTGGAAAGAACATATTTTCACCATAAACCCGGTACTCCCTGTAAGATTTTAGACAGAGGAGTGAAAAAAATTATCTGAAGAGTTGTCCATGATCAAAAGACCACCTGTGAAGAGCTAGAAAAACTTGAAATCAGCATACTCATCACACACGACATTGTTGAACAAAAGCATGTTAAAGGGGTTTTCTCAGCATGGTGAATCAGTAGCTGACAGGCAGTTTTGCACTCACACTGTCTCATCAGTCCTTCACTCTGACAGAGCAGGAGATTGTAATCTCTAACACAATTAGAGATACCTTCATGCTTCTCAGGGCTCACAGCTCTTGTATCTTTTGTTTACCACAGATAAACTTATTTAATCTTATTAGTTCACCCACTGCTCAGTCCCTTCAGTCCATCCTGGAATGGCATCACTCCTGCTCTCAGCTAATCAGGTAACAGGTATGCAGGTTACCATATAAACCTCTGTTTGTGTTGAAAGCTGATCTTCCTAGTGAGAAAACCCCTTTAAAACATCTTTTGCATTTGCTAAACAGCATTTAGACAAGTCTGTGAAGTACTGGGAGAATATATGTACTGAAGTACTTTGTACTTGTATTGAAGTACTGGGAGAATACAAAAACTGAACTCTTTGGATGAAATAATACATTCCATGTTTGGAGGCCAAAAGGCAACTGCCTATCACCTCAAAAAAGCATACAGCACTGGAAAACTTAATATAATTGAAGGAAGGTTGAATGGACAAATGTGCGGAGACCTTGATAAAAATCTGCTGCCATCTACCAGGGTGATGAAGATGAAACAAGGGTGGATATTTCAGCAAGACAATGATCCCAAACACAAAGCCAAGGAAACTCTCAATTGGTTTCAGAGAAAAAAAATAATTCTGCTAGAATGGCCCAGCCAATCACCTGACCTGAATCTAATAGAAAATCTATGAAAGGAACCAAAGAGTTAATGGAAGAAACCTACAGAACCTTCAGATTTGAAGAGTGTTTGTGGAAAGAATGGCCCAAAATCCCACCTGAGCAATGCATGCGACTAGTTTGTCCATACAGGAGGTGTCTTGAAGCTGTCATGACCAACAAAGGTTTTTGTTCCAAGTATTAAATATATTTCAATTAGCCTGTTTAATACTTTTTCCCTGCCATTTCTCATTATTATATAAAACAATTTTTGGCAGCTATGGTTTGATTTTTTTGCCTGTGTGGATTGCTGATTGGATGTGCTGTTATCGAAATCTGGTGAGAATGCCATGTCAATAGCACCTTTGGAAATATATCTGCTTGGAAAATTGGTGACATGTTCAATACTTATTTCCACTGCTGTATATAGATATATATACACTACTTCCAATAAATTAGGGATATTTGGCTTTTGGCTTAAATTTATGAAAAAGGTACAGTGATATTTTATCCTGAAAGTAGATCATTTAAGTCGTAGTGTTGATTTTCTCATCTCAAACTTTTTAATGAAACAAAAGCGAACAATATTGGAGGGTATATACCATAAAAAACGGCAATGTCTTAATAACATGTCATGTGGCTTAACAACATAGTCTCATGCTGTGAAAAAGTCGAGTTATTGACTCCTGATGCATGACATCCCACTTTTCTTTAAGGGCGCTCCTCAGGTCATGGAAATTCAGGGGTACAGTGTTACCAGATTCTACATGGCGACTCAACTGATCCCACAGGTTTCCTAGGGGTTTTATATCTGGAGAAAGAGCAGGCCACTCTATTTTAGATACTCCAGTCTCCAACAGTCATTCTCTAATGATTCGACTTTGATGAGCTGGTGCATTGTCGTCCATGAAGATGAAATTAGCCTTGTGTTGCTCATGCAGAGGCATAATGACTTGATTAATGATGTTATTCAAGTAGTATAAGCTTGTCACTGTACCATTCACAAAGTGTAGGGGTATTCTGAATTGACTAGATACACCTGCCCACACTGTAACATCACCACCAAAGGCTCGTCTGGTGACACACATACACGTAAACAAATACAAATGGTTTGACTTGGGTTTGGGGACAAGGCCTCCACTTCCTCCTTCAACTCTGGTTCATCTCTCCAGTACCATTGATGATTTATCTTCGTCACTTCTTCTGGGGGCATATCGCTCTTATACGTCATGTTACTGATGTTGTGGGCTGCTGCAATTGTCACTGACTTAAAGTACAAGCCTCTATTTTCATTTTGTTCTGGTCTACACACGGGTTTAGTATCTCTCCCAACATCTCACAACTCTCAATCCAACCACACATTGCTAGAATAAGACCTATGCTGCTCTGTTACTCACAATGTTGTCTGCAGGTACTGTATATTTCTTCTTCAGGGCCCTTAATAACGTTTCTGACTGCCCTAGATGTTTCCTGATGAGGCACACACTTACTGCGGTCCCGCACCTCTTGTTCTTCGGGAGCACGCCTGCAGGTAGGGAGACTCCCTCTCCCACCAAGCAGTGCCTGGCCTCTCCACTCTTCTGTCCTACGCCATGTGTAAAGTGAAGGACAGCATCTCAATGGACTGGGACTTATCTAATAACCTCATATGGTGAAGAGAGTTTATGTGGATGACAGAGTTGTTCTGGTTACTCCAGCCTGCACTACTCCACTGCCAGCAGATGGGTAGAAGATAACTTTTGCTGGAACAAACTGTCAAACTGGTCATTGGGAACTGCCCTTTACTGTCACCTTTGAGGGAACTCTCTAGATGGTGTCATATTCCCCATTATAACTGTGTAACCTGAAGCCCCTCCCCTTTACCTCACACTGGTTGGCTGCAAGCACATCTATACTGTCTCCCTCTATCTTCCCAACTACCATGTAAATTAGTCCTTTCCCAGCCTACATAGATAAAATGCACACAGATTATATTTATTTAGGAAAAACATCACTTGTTTGTAGAGAATAGTCCCATTCTCTTCAACAACAGCACCATAATCTCATAGCTCTCAGTCACTTAGCATTTCACAGCAACCAGCCTCTACTGCTACTGCAGCAGCCATAAAATACAGCAACTGCCTTTGCAATATCAGTGCCCACTACCTATAGACCTTCACAGGGGCCCTTAAAGGGGTTTTCTGTGACTATCTTTTTATTTGTTGTAGAGATTACAACCTAATTATATTGAACTTTGTTATTGATATTCATTAAAAATTATTTGCACGTTCTGCTTGGCAAAACTAGGCAGAGAGCCCTTTACGTCCTTCCTTCCTACAAACCATGTGACATCCATTGGTCACATGACCTCAAAGAACATTTTGTCATCACTCGGGGGGGGGGGTTTTGAAACCAGGCTCACCTCAGAAACACTCCCCTGTAGTGGGTGTGACCTAAGTAGAGAAAGATCTGGCTGCTTCTTGTGACTCATCAGTCACTATGTAAACAGAGGTGCTGACAGGAATGTAATCAGCACAGAGCTAAAATGATGAGGTAACTGTGTACCTGTGTGGGGGATGTACAGCACAAACATAGAAATATATACACCAAATTATATATTTGTAAATGTATTATATATATTATAGGATGAGCAAAGAATGTCCTTTTACAATGTTACAAACTGATTGGTGCACTGTGCTATACATAGCCTGCTGGCGGCAACCAGAAAGTGAACTGGAGCAGACATGCAAGGGCATGAGGTGTACCTGTCTGAGAATGATGCTGGAATGGTGTACAGGGCAGGATGAACAGTGCTGGGAGGATTAGGGCACGGGGCTGGGAAGCACTAGATTGCATTGCATTGTGAGACTTGTAGGAAAGTGCTGCTGGGTACTAGTGACTCTCTCACAAGCAGGAAGTTTCACTGCAAAAAGTTCATGTCATGATAGATGAATAAAGAGGCAAAATAAAATAAAAGAAACACATGAAGGTAGTAAAAGATCTTTACTTTTCAATATAAATGTTGTTTATAGTGTTCTATAAAAAATAATTAAACTCCTGGATAACCCTTTTAAGCAGCATAATTTAGTAGTGCTGATCGAACCATTCAAGAAAAGTTAAGTTCGAGTCGAACATCTCATTTTTCTCGAACGCGAACCGAACTGAACATTTTCCTGTTCGTTTGATTAAAAGTTTGCGTTCCAGAGGCGTTCAACACGCCATTTTAATAGTGTTTAGCGCCTTTCTGCACTTTTGGCGGCTATCCAATCAGTGCAGAGCACAGAGAAGTGTCAAAAACTTAATTGCTGAGGTGTAGGGCTCTCACTGGCTGCTAAAACCACGTGACCATTTTATATATATTTCACTGTATTGTGATCTGAACGCCATTTTCAGCTCACGCTCTGTACTGTTCTGACTGCTGTGTGTCTGCTTGCTTGCATGTAGGCACTAGGTTTGCTCATAAGTGACAGGAAAAGCTGCTATTTAGTTTAATTAGGTAGTTAGCTAGGGGGGTTTGCAGCAAGCTTAGGGAATCATAGACAGCAATAGTTAGAAAGTTTGGTTTCGCTGGCTGCATCTTTTCCACACACAGAAGCTGTTATTTTGTGACATTTGTGGTTGGCTGGTTGGTTGGTTGGTTGGTGAAAATTATTCTGAGTTCAGAAAAGTTCATTTTTGCAGTTTTGTGGGCTCAGTAATTGTATAACGCATCATTTCCAATTTTTCTATACAAAGCAATATATTTGAAACAGTGGTTGGTTGCTGAAAATTATTCAGAGTGCAGAAAAGTTCATTTTTGCCGTTTTGAGGGCTCAGTAATTGTATATCGCACCGTTTCCAAATCTCCTATATAAAGAAATATATTTGAAATAGTGGCACCGTTGTACCGTTATACCATTGAACACGGTGAGAACTAGAGGTGGTAAGCGAGCAAGGAGGGGCGTAGGAAGTGGAGTTAGAGGTACAAGAAAAGGCACTCCTTCCAGTGCTCCAGACAACACACAAGCGAGCATATCATCAGTCGCAGGACCGGTAGGCCTGTCATCGATTGTTAGGTTCTCTGCATTCATCGGTTATCAGACCCTGCATCCAGCGGTTTTACCTCATCTTCCTCTCAGTCACCACCACAATGTCATCATCATCATCTGTCCAACCTGAAGCAAACACAGGCCGAATGTCACAACCCAATATACAGACCACTCCAACTAATCCATATTCTCAGGAGCTCTTTGATGACACAATGTGGTTGGGGTCAGAAGGCATTTCAAAAGATCAAGCGGAAAAAGAGATTGATTTTTTCTGCTCTGACACCCAATCGCTGATGACCTCAGAGAAGGAGAAGGAAGCTGGTCCGTCAGCAGAAATACAGAGCGGTCAGCAATGCCTCGCAGTGCTTGTAGCTTCTAGCCCGCAGCTTGAGGATCTAGACTGTGATGATTATAACATGGTGGATCCAACGTGGTCTTTTGAGCAGCAGCTGGCGAACGCATCATCAGTGGCGGAGGAGGATGACCGGGTAGTGTCAGTGCTGGTCCAGCCTCAAAAAGTGAGGTCACACAAGTCCGCTGACATTACTCTGCCAGCAGTGGTCAGTGGTGGCAACAGGAACACTACTAGGTTTTCACTATTGAAGAGGTCCCAGACCTGTGAAGCCTGGGCCTTTTTCAATCAAGCCTCAGATTCACCGACTGATGTCATATGCCGGATTTGCTGTCAATGAATCAGTAGAGGAAAGAATGAAAAGAGTTTAAGCACCACATGCATGAACAGACACATGCATGGAAAGCATGAATTGCTGTGGAATAGTCGCTTGGAGAAAAAAGGCCACACAGGTCCTGGGCTTCCAATCACTGTGAAATCTTCTGCCTATTCCTCCTCCACCACTTCCAGGCCCAAGCGGTCCTCTGCTGCCGATTGCTGGAGCATGAGCAAGCACCATCCACAGTCCCAGATAATGTCGGCCAATTCCCCCACCAGCAACACAGCCTACACCTTTCCCTTCTGCCAGTGTGACCTGAACGCCGTACAGTGGCCAGTCCAGCAGCCAGCTTTCTGTGTACCAGGTGTGGGAGCGAAAGAAACGCTTTCACTCCAGCCATCCCAAAGCCAAAAGCCTGAATGTCAGCATTGCCAAGCTGTTGGCTTTGGAAATGTTGCCTTTCCACCTGGTGGACACAGATGGGCTCCGCCATGTCATGGCCCTGGAATGTTCCCAATATCAGATGCTGAGCAGACATCTTCTCACCAGTAAAGTTGTACCTGCCCTGGCCCACCATATTGCACCAAAGATTTCCAGCGCATTGGCTGCATCTCTGTCCACCAAAGTCCATCTCATTACAGACACATGGAATAGTAAGCACGGTCAAGGGCATTATATCTCACTGACCACTCACTGGGCAAGTTGGGTGGATAACAATGCCTCTTGTGATGAGTCTCGGCCAACACTCTTCAACTCTGCAGGGATGGTGCAAAGTCCAGATCCCCAACCTCGACAGGTAGCATCACGTGCCAAGAGAAACCAGGCACTTGATGCTGGCACGTGAACCTGGTTGTGCAGAAATTTCTCAAGCGCTACCCAGGTCTTGACTATCTGCTGAAGAAGGCTCGAGGTTTTAGCTCACACTTCCAGCGCTCGCACCCTGCTTTGTCACGACTGACATCAGTGGCAACACACTGAAATTCAACCCTCCACATGCTTCAGCAATTGTGGCAGCAGCTTAATGTCATTATGCAGTATGAAATGTCGCATGGCCTGACTATCAATGGTGCGAACCTTGGGGTGTTGACCCATAGAGAGTGGAGGCAGGTGAAGGATTTCTGAACCATCCTTGGCAATTTTGAACAGGCCACCAAAGTTGTCAGTCGGGACGATGCCCTTGTCAGCATGACCGTTCTGGTTATATTTTTACTGAAACAAGCGTTAGGCACTCTGTGGCAGCAGGTCCCAGGAGTAGTGATGAGCGAACAGTAAAACGTGCTGCAATTTGCGCAATGCGGCTTTTTAGGCACATTATGTTTACTATGCAAGGTATATCTGATGCCAGATTTTGAGAGGATCCTACTTTCTGGCGCACTTTACACTGATTTAATACGCCTAAAAACAGGTGCGTAACTAGAGAAGCCAGGGCCCCAAAGCAAACTTTTGGATGGCCCCCCCCCCGGCCCACCTCCCTGACCACGAACATTTACCAGACATGCTGTTAGATAATGTAGATAATACAAAGGGTAAATATCTCACCCTACATATCACCATCATACTGCTACCAAACAAATCCCACTATCTAATGACCAACATTCCAATAACACTACTACTACCCGA